>JAOXYD010228619.1:0-18185 GCA_028565735.1 Pinacopodium congolense
TTAAGTTGGTAATTCAGTAAATTTTGTATGACTTATGTAATTCATGGAATAATGTTTTTAGATAAAGATTATGTAAATTGAAGTTGTATGAATTGTTTAAGTATGAATATAAGGTGAATGAAATTGTTTAGAGTATTGTGTTAAGAAATTTGGTAAACTAGATGAATTGATTGTGTTAAGCTTGTATAATTGTGTAAAATATATTAATATTTGATTAGTATTGTTTTATTTATGTTACAATATGTTGAATTGGGTTAGGAACTGAATGGAATTGGTTTTGGATAGATTAATTAATATTTGTATAAAGTTTGGAAGCTAGATTGTTGAATAAGTTCAATTGAGTTCTAAAATATATACAATTGAATTAAGAAAGGACGTAAGTATACTTATAAAGCTCTAAAAGCTATGATATCTTACAGGAAGTTAGCACAATGTGTCAAGAAGCTACCCATCAAATCTCACATTGATTGGATGAATAATGAAGAAGATATGATGAAAAAATCAAGTAGTGCTGCAAGTTGTTAGCATAAGCATCGGTCGACCAAATGAGGTGTACATGGACATCAATCGACAAAATGAGGAGAAGATCGATCGAATCAAGCAATAGGTCGATTAAATGAGACCATCAGTCAACAGAATGAGGTCATTCAGTCCACTGAACATGAAGATTATGCAACAGATAAATTTCTAACGAATATAATATTTACTGGGAAAAACGATGGGCAGCGACTAATTGAGCTTGTGAAGAGTATAAATGGGTGTGTTGATTATTGTTTAAGTATGAAAGAAGTGTATAAAGTGTTTATAATTTATTGTTGAGTATTCTTGAGGGTGTATGAGATATTGGTGAAGTTATGGTTGTATTTTTGTGAAGGTTATTCTTAAGCCATAAAAAGAGTGTTGTAAGATTATTCCTAAGCCTTAGAAAAGGGACAGTTAAAGGTTATTCTTGAGCTTATAAAAAGGATTGTATTATGAATTCTTGTTGATTGAAATAAGAACAAAATCTCAATAGTAATGTTGGATACTGAATGTAGGACAAGTAGATTGCGCAGAACCAGAATAAATTGTTTATGTCTCTTCTTCCCTTTCTCTTTTATTTTTATCCATTTAATTTAATTATTTAAGTTATTGTTGTTATTTTATTCTTACAATTAAATTATTTCTTAGCTTTCATATTTAATTTAAATTTATAAAAAGACTTAGGTTGATAATATTGAAAAGAATTTTTAAGAACCTAAGTCACCCCCTCTCTCTTAGGTTCCATATAGGACCAACACTTAGGATAAATTTAAAATTATTAACCTTTTAATGAGAAACATATGAATAGCATTTTAAATTCTTCTATTCAAAAAAAAAAAGGGAAAGATAATAAGGTGTTTATAAATCCCAATAAACATGCAAACCTCGTTAGGCATATATGGAAATAGTAATCCCAAATAAAGGAAACGAACGCTATCCATAATTAATTCCAACACAATGTATATCAATCTTAATTTCTTAAACACTCAAAACTACAATTGTCACTAATATTTAGTTCAAAATAATCACCTAAAAAGTGTTTAACATCAACTAGTGGTTTTTTGTGACGACAAAGCAACAACAAGTTGCAATAAACTTAACTAATGCATTAAGATCATAATTATTGCAAGAAATAAATCCATATTTTAATATAAATCATAACAGCATATGAAAAATCAACCAATTCAACTCTTTGGTAAATAAAAAATGATAAAGAAGGGTATTTCATAAGCTAGGGCTACATATATCTAAACATGACTTTAAAATAGGTGGAAAATATCAAAGATTTAACTAAGAACACCCTAGTCACATTCAATTATAAAATTACAATGAAATCCTTGATTTCAAGTGTTTAATGCAAAGATGGAGTAAATACCTTATTAATTTAATTAAAACTCTTGGTTTGAAACACAAAAATCATGTTATAAAGTTTATTTAAGGTAAGTGATAAAACATGGGAAATTGAAATAGAGTTAGAAGAAAGGTGAAAAAGGGATGGGGAGTTGTGTTTTATAGGTTTGAAACCTACTAATTTAACTTCCATAGGATCTTACTAGATATAGCCAACCAAAACGATGACCATGACGCCATGATTAATAACCTATGTCATAGACGTAACATAGGCCGTTGATTTTACTATCCACTTATAAAAATTGTGCACATTTTAACCTAATTATGTCCTAAAACCATCTCCAATTCATCCTTAAACAAAATTAGTCATTTTTAGATCAACGTAGCAACCAAAATTGACACAAAATTTAAAGGAACATTAAAAAAAAGCCCATATGCCAATATAATCAAATGAAACATGTCAAAATGCAACCCTTAAAGTAAAAAGCAATTAAAGGAGATATAATAAAAGTTAGGTTCCCTCCCAACAAGTACTTGTTTAACATCGTAAGATTAATAACCTCATTAAGTTCACCATTTTTCAATTTTTTTATTCCAAAAATTATTTTTCTTGGATTTCCTTTTTGAACTACTAAAATCCTTGTAAGTTTCTTTCCTTTACCCATCTAGCTCCCTTAATTTAAGGGTGGACATCTTCTCTACTCCTTGATGGTCATAACTTAGCTTTACAATCAATTTATACTCCATTAAATCATGTGTTTCCTTTGCTTACACAACACTCGAGGTTCTTTCATTAGGCACATATAAGGAAGAAGAATGTTCTTTATCATTAGAAGATGAATTAATTGTTTCAAAAGTTGAAAAAGTGATTGATTCATCTTTATTTCAAAGAGTCAATTTTTTTTCTTATAATTCAATGAAGGCCTTAATTGTTACTAGATATGGCCTACCTAGGATCAAAGGAATTTCCTCTTCATCTTCCATATGCAAGATCATAAAATCTATAAGAAATATAAATTTATCAATTTTGACTAACATATCCTTAATTACACCTCTAGGATATTTGATCAATCTATCCGCTATTTGAATACTCAGATAATGGATTTCATGATCTCTAACCCTGGATCCTAAAACATGTAATATAATATCAAATTGATTTCTACTCCTTAATTAGCTAGATTTTTATTCAAATGTAAACTACCATTAGTGCAAGGAGTTGAAAAACTCCTAAGATCTTTCAACTTCTAAGGTATCCTGCCTTTAAACATGGGTCACATTCCTCATTTGACGTCATCTTTTAAGAATAAGGTTTAGAAATTCTCCTGAATACTCCACTTACTTGTTAATGTATAGCCTGTTTGGGTTTAAAGTCATGGCTAATAATGGTTATCTTCTTTCTTATTTTTTTTCTTTTCCTCCTTGTTTTCTAAATTTTCACTTTTTGTAAATATTTCCTTCAATAGCTTTTTCTCTCCTTAACTAGCATAACTTCTTTTTGAAATAAATGCTCTCCATCAATCCTCATAAATATCACATATACCTCTTACCGTGGGTTTTTTCAGTGTTGCTTGGCAAGGTACCCATTAGCCTCTAAAAAACACTTTTTATTAATTAATTTACTTTATTTTCTAGATTTGTAATAGATTCTTCTATATTCTTGAAACAAATATATGATGTTATGATGTATTTTTCAAAAAAATCCTCTGAACTTGGTTATCTAGGTTGCTATTAGGGTTGAAATCTAGGTGGATTGCTTTATCTTTGCTAACCTTGACCTATCCAAGAAAATTAAGGTGATTTCTCTACCATGGGTTTAGGTGTTGTTGTATGGGTTGTTTTCCTCATTTTCCCATGTGGTCAACTAGCTCCATCTATCCTTCACTTCCTAATACCTAGAACTCATGATTGGAATGAACTAGAGGATGAGGATTGAGTACATATTTTGATCAGGTGAACAACCCCCAGAAGTAGGCATGCCAAATTGGGTCAAAAAGTTGTGCACAAAGGGATTAACATCTAGAACCATATATCTACGAAGTGTTAGTTTTATTCTGACTCGTGACAAGGCCTTTTTGGTCATATCCAAATTTTGGGGCATTACTTAAACTAAATCAAACTTGGATCAATTAAGTCAAGACTGCTTACTTAGAAAGATCCCTCACTGCACACTTTCTAGATATCTTTCCTATTTTCAACTGTGTGCTATTAAAGAGAGAACTACGGTGGGTTCAATGAAAAGCATTTACCAATGATGACAGCCTTCAATCAAATAAGAAAGCTCTGGTACTTTGCCACTACTAAAGTCAGATTTCTTTGTCTTTGATAATACGCTAGCTCACCCACTATTTGGTGAGAACTGGTGCAAGGGGATACCTACCTCAAGGGCACTAACCCTGAAAATAAAAATCATGACTCATGACTTGAGCTGATGTTGAAGCAATAGTCATACTATCCAGCTTACTTGTTAGGGCATCGACCTTGGCTTCTAAAAAGGTCACTATATCAATGTTATGATCATCTCCACTGGACGTAGGCTTTTGGCATACATTAACAGTTGTTCATGGTAATGTTTTTACATTAACAATTGTTTATGGTGATGATTTAAGTTAACTTTTAAAGCTGCTCTAGTATCTTAAAACTTATAATACCCCCACAGGATGCTTTGATTAGTTTTTTAATGGTATAGCTTAAAACATCATGAAACTTTTGCATTAGCATCCCTATGTCAAAATCTATGATGAGGGCACTTCATCAACAACCCCTTCCATCTCTCCCATGTATCATATAATGTTTCCAGCTTCCACTGTCAGAAGGAAATAACGTCATTTCAGAGCCTAACTAATTTGTAAGGTGGAAAGTACCTCGTTAAAAACTTCTCTACCAATTGGTTCCAAGTATTAATGAAACCTAGGACTTAATCTATAACTTGGCTTTATCTCTCAAAGTGAAGGGAAATAAGCTAAGATCCACTACTTCTTCTAAAGATCCATTAAGTTTAAGATCTCTAGAAAATTCACTAAATAAGCATTTAGATCTTCATCTAGTAAACCATCAAATTGAACATAATTATGGAGCATTTGACTCATCTAAGGCTTTATTTCAAAATTTTTTGCCTCTACACATGGCTAATTAACAGTTAGTTCTATTCATTAAAGTGAAGTTCTTAATAGATCTCCCATTGTCAATTGAGCTCTTGGTCTAACATCTCTATCCATATTCCCTTCCAAAATTTTTTGTTGAATCTCAAGTTGTTGCAAACGTTCAAAATTATTCCTCTCAATGTTCAACGAAAATTTCTCTCAATTTTAGGATCAAGTGTGAATAAATCTATCGATTTGCTCCTAATCACACACTAATGTATCTATACTTAGAAGTTAGAAAACCAAATAAGAGATCATGAGATGAAGAATTCTAAAAATGCAAAAAAAAAGTAACAAAAATAAAACAAGCATAAAAAAATAATTAGACTAATAAACAGTGGGATTTCTTAATATCCTTAATCCTTGGCAATGATGTCAAGAACTTAATCAAACTTTTATGTTCCCTAAGTTTTAATAAAATAAAATCTAAATCTTAAACTAAATAATACCAAGGCCTAATAGGTAAAAGCATCTATCACTTTATAAAATAACTAATATGACTTAGGATGCCGTTTTACAAGGATTATTCTGCTACTAGTACTCTTCATTTCTCTATTAAAACTAAACAATTAACTAAAAAATTTCAAGGCAAATTACTAAATTAAGTATGCAATTGATGAAGCTTAGACTTTGATGATTAATCCCCTTAAGACATTAAAGTGTTTATTGTTTAACTTTAATTCAATGTTCACCAGATTTATTTAGACCATAAGATCCCTAAATTAAATTATACTCTCTCTGGAGTTATACAACTCCTATCCTCTTTTTGATTAATTAAAATCTCTACTAAATTAATACCTTAATTGGAAGCATCACTACAATCCATAGATTCTATTGTTTTAGCTAGATCCACACGTAACCTCGAGAATATATATAAGCTTATCTCTAGAACCTCGTACAAGTCTCTTTACCTATGGATTGATCTATTCATATAAATGATCCCGCAATCTAGATATATGAACTTGAACATGGAATTGAAATTACATTACCATAATTATCAAAACCAATACATTATATAAATAGATAAATTTAAGACAAAAATTTGGAAATCCTAAAATAAATCTAAAAACAAAAACTAAGCACTACATCTTAATGTTCATATCACTTAAATCCTATTAGAATTTAATTCTTAAACATATCAAAAAGATATAACAACAAGCATAAAAGAATAAGGCTTGATAAAACTCATTCTCATGGAGTTGTTTGAGTTTTAAATCTCTAATAAAATTTGATAGAATTTGATCTTAATATGTAAATCTTGATTAGTCTTCCTAATTATCCTTCTCATTTTGCTCCAAAATCATGAACAAATGGCTTATAAATGGCTTTTGATCTCTTGGTGGTGGCTCTAGATCATCCCCATATGAAATTTTTTTAATAAAACTTTAAGTTTTGGCATTAATAGGAGAGTAAACTCAATTGTCCCATGACTACAGTTACGGTCGTAGGACATCTTGTGAAATTGACACTATAATCATAGCCAAAAGTCATTATCATGACTCTCACTAGGCATTTTGATCAATTGAGGCATTCTATAAGATAATGTCTATGGCCATGAATCTCACTGGACACTTTAATCACTTGATGTTTTCTATGAGAAAACTCCATAGCTTATGTTGTGACTATGAGGTAAGGTTGAGAATTTATTGGATTGATACTTTTCCATATTTTTATCCTAATAATCATCCAACTCCTCTCATACATAAAAATATTCCCCAAGACCTATAAAACATTCATTTTTACCAAAATCATTGTGATCAATATCATATTCAAAGTTTGATAAAAATAACCATAGAACTCACATGAAAAATAACCTTAAACCTAGGATTTTAACTATTAAATCATGCCTAAATTTTGGATTAAAAGTGTGCATCATATTTTCATATGTTCAAGTCAATGTCTAGCCAAGGTTTGATAACAATCACACATTAGGAAAGAAGATCATGCTTGATTAGGTTCGATACCTAACCAAATATTCAAGCACTTTCCATTTTCATGTGGTCTTGAAACAGCAAAAAATATGGTATTCTTCTTTGAACTTCCAATATCTTTAGCAATAATAACTAACTCCACGTTAAGAACAAACTATAGTTGATGACCTTTTGCGTGCTTACTTACCCATAACATGCTCACTTATACTGAAAAATAAATTTGATTTAAGTGGTAGAACATCTCATTGATTGTTTTAGATTATAAAAATGAAGCAAACTATATAGCTTTAGCTTCTTGAGATCCATTGAACATATTAATGATGGAATTCAATTTTTTCTCCATAAATGTTTAGCGTATTAAGATCTATCAAACATATTGATGGTGGAATTCAACTTTTTTCATTATTAAACATAACGCTTCTTAGGTTCTCACATAATAATGGCCAAATTTAGCTACACCATCAATGCCTTAAAGATTTACCATAATTACATCACTTTAAAAAGATGAGTAGCCAATAAACTCATACAAAAAAAAATGCTTTTATAAGAAGGATATGACTTTATACTTGAAGCTTCATCTAAATAATAGGGTCTATACCAATAAACAATTTACTTATAATTGACCAAGTTTTGGTTTAAATCTTACAGCCAATCGAATGGTTGTAAATTTACAATGTTATTAATTAAAACCATTATTTATCTTATACATTCTTGTTTAATTAAATGTTGTAACAATAAATTTTATGAGATAAATGTACTTTTAAAATAAAATTATTATGAGATTATAATAATGAGATTCATATTGCATTTAGGATTTTTTTTCTTAAATTGTTTCTACTCATTACTTTGTCAAGACTAAATATTACTAGAGTGGAAAGACTAGCATGTGTTATATTTCTTCCTTATGAAGTAAATAATAAATCTTATAAATCATAGAGATACTTAAAGAAATATATGGGTGCTTGTTAAAGAACAAGATCATTTAACTAATCTAATCTAAGAATTATATATGAAACATTAATTGTATGCCTATAAAAATGTCATTGCAATAACTACATAAGTGATTCTTTGACTTGAGAATTTCAATGTATCTCAAATATGAATTTTTATATTTTAATAGTACCTATAGTCGATCCTAGTCAAGGATAACTCTCTTGGTAGTCATTAGGTATAACATGAACTATATAGAGTTACTTAAGTGTTCAATAAAAGAGTTATGACCCTAAATGTTTAGGGAGAATGTTTTGTTATTCTAATTAAACATTGAGTAAGAAATTAGTTTCTACTCTACTTTTGTCTAATTATATTTTTCTCTACCATTAGTAATTAATTATGTTAATGAAATTTGAAAACTATTTGGAAAATATCATTCCACCTTGGTCAATGTTTTCCCAAAGTACTAATAATTAGAAATAATAGAACATTCCCTTTGATTAATTTAGGAAAAGAAATCCTTTATAAATCACTTAATTGACTCTATACATTTTGTATTGTATCTAATGACTATTAAGAATACCATATTTTTATCCTCAAGTTTTAAAAAAGTTCCAATTAAATCCTATAACTTCAAATTGTTATATTTCAGTCTTATACCTTTATATTTAAATTCAATTTAATCTTTTCTTTTTATATTCAATCCAGTATTTCTATTAGTTTTTTAAAACTATCATTCTTTGTTAACAAAAATTTGACACGACAAAAAGGATAAGGCACCTAAACAACTTAAAAAGATACGTAAATAGTATTTAAAACTAATCATTTCTTTTATCATATGTATACACCATTTCATAATAAAGCTACAGCGTTGCACATATTAGATCCAAATGAAAATTTCAAAATCTACATCACCATTACCTTAACCCTAAAATCCACTTTTTCCCTATCATTTTCTTCTTACCATCACTAATTCCATCACCATCTACTTCTTATTATCGTTATAGCCATTACCAGCTACCTCTTATTAACCACATCGTTATCTGCTTCTTACTAGTGTCATCACCATCTATTTCTTTGATCTATCTATTAACCTTATATGACACTTAAAAGGGGGTAAATGAAGTGTAGTTAAAATTTTCTAAAGCTTTTACTAATTCAAAATGTAAGTTAAAAACAATTTTAATGTAATGAGAAAATATAACAATTTATTTCAATTATTATAATTAGAAAACAAGCTTAAAGAGAGTAGGGAAAGGAATGGAAAATTGATTTTAAAGTGGTTTGACAAATAAATCTCACCTACATCTACTCTCTAACCTGCATTTGGAAATTTCCCCAATCTTCTTCTTTCAATGAGGTGAAAAGTGACCTCCTTATAATCAATCTTCCTTCACAGGTGAAGAGGACATCTTACAAGTACGTTTTTTAAATGGATGACGAGCAATCCCAAATAATAATCCTAAAATCAAGCTTGTCTAATGATGAAAAATATAACTTAATCAATCTTACTTAAACACCTCAAGGATTTAAGACTCAACCAGCAAAATATGAATGAAATGAATGTATAGCATCCCAAACAAACTTAACATTCACAAAAACTCATCTCAATTTCCTAAAACTTCTTTCAAAATATTTTAATCTTCCACCTAATTTATACAAACTTACTTTATATAGTTAAATAGTCTCTCAAATACAATTGTATACCTCAGAAACAGTCTATAAGACCTATTTATAGGTAAAGAAACACAAACTAGTCATTTATAACTATTAGACACTATTGATTCACAAAATATTCCAATTAGAAACTAATTATTAGATAGCTATCACGATAATTGATCAACTAGTCTTGCACATTGGTCGATCAATTTGACATACTGGTTAACTGGTACCCTATATTGGTCAACTAGTCTAGCAATCAATCATAAAAATACATTTTTACCTACATTAATTAACTATTACATATGCCAGTCAACTAATATCTCTAGAAAATATACATTGCTCCATCAATAACTCAATCAATAACTTAAACATTGGTTGACCACTCCTCTTGGAAACAATATTTAAACACTTTCTCAACATTTTTTAAAGTTTTAAAACTCATCCTTTTCAAAGGTACTTAAGTCAGATGTCTTTAAAAAGTTGTCAAAATACACTTTAATCTATTAAAGGGATTTTTTTAAACAAAACTTCCTCCTCATTATAAGCCATTATGTGCCTTAAACCTAAATGTCAATGATTATATAATAATTGAGTCTTTAAATATCATTATGGTCAGTAAGACAAGATTTATTTCAAAAGTTACATAAGCTAACCCATCAATTCTTCATAATCTTAACTATCAATAACATTCTTAAATTATTCTTCATGTAAGATCCTTTTAAATTTAATTTATTTCCTTGATACCCTTTCACTTTTCTATCTTTTTAATGTATTAAAAACAAAGAAACTATTATTATTGTTGATTTTTTATCATCATTAAAACATTTATTGAAATCTCACTTGGTTCAACAATCTCCACCTTCTTAATTATGATAAAAAACATGATATTGTAAGATTGAAAAACATAACAAGATCAATTCATACATTATATAGACTCCCTCTATACTTTAATTCCCCTAAATTCATTTATCATATAAATGTCATCGTATAAATATAACTCCTCCTATACAAGAACAATTATTATCACATATCTTCTCCCCCTTCTTAGAATCATCAAAAGTTATTTAAAAAATCTACTCTAGCATGATTTCTCATTAAATTTTAAAAACAAAGATAATAACATAAGATTGAGCATTATTTGAGATAACATCATAAATGGTAAAATTCAATAAGGAGAATTCAATACCTTAAAGTTATATGTGACATCCCAAGTCAACATATAACATCGATAATATATCCAAATTTCATTCAAACACATCCAATAAATATACAAAAGTTATAAAAATGTCATTAACAACATCTATATACAAAATATATCTGAATGCTCTCCTTATATAAAATCCTCTAAGATCACTAATCTCTCTCCAAAAAAATTCATCTAAATCGAGTTATTCGTAGGAGGAGGAAGAAGAGAGTATAGCAATGCAAACAACTCATCAAATTGTATGTCAAACTCATCTAATCTATGCATCATGATATCTCAAGTGAATCAATCTCACTACAAAGTGGAGTAGTGTGAGACTTAGGAGAAGATAGGTGAGATGTTAAATTATAATTATAAGGAAATCAATAATATGTAGCTTCATCATTTATAGATGAAGGAATAATATGGCTCTAGGAAGGTGCGTCATCACTACCGCTAAAGTGAGGATAAGTTGGTGGAGGAACGGGCTACTATTAACACTAATGTGATCATGTCATTTGAGCATCAACTAATTGATACTCTATGTGACTCAAGGTGGAGAGAACAAAGAAATAATGGAAATCAATTCATCTTCCATGGATGGGATATGAAAGAATTGGAAGAAAAAGCCAAGGATGAGAGCCTATGAAATGTTTTAATCCTTTTTCTTAGATTTGACAAAATGAATCATGTTATTAAACATAAATTCCCTCAAACAAATTTTCTCGCCCATCATTAAGATGAAGAGAAACCTAAGGTCATCAAGGTATAGAAAAGTAAAGTGGCCACTAGAAGAAAAAAATTGTATTTGAAAATTGAACTTATGAAAATTTTGAGTTTATAAAATTTATGTAAATTAGAGTATGTATAATTTTTTTAAATTCATTATTAAATTATGGTTAATTTGGTTGGGGGGAGTAAAACCTGGTAATGTTTGTTTTTAGATAATTTTGGACATGAAATTAGAATTGTGATATTTTTGCTTTATTCCTTTTGACATTACATAAATGAGGAGCATATTTGAGTGAATTTATAAGTGGTATTAAAACAAAGATAATATTTTTCTAGGTTTTGTAACTTTTTAAATGAACCTTAAATATATGACGACAAGTTTGAACTTTTGGTGATATTAACACATTGGGATTTTGAGGATGTTTATAATTAGGTGTAGAGCATCAAAAATCTTGATGAATTTTTTAGTATTTGAGTTATGATTTTTAATGATGTGATATAAAGCAGAAAAGAGAAATAAAAGTTAAAAAATGAGATTAAAAAAGGTTCATTGGTATTGGAACGACACAAATTTTTTTATGATTCAAAAAACGGGGGGAATTTGTGTGATATTAGTTTAAGGGGAAGTAAAATAGTTTTGATGTGTGTATGTTTTACTTATTATATTTTTCTAATATTATATAATTTTGTCATCATAAAAAAAGAGGAGATTATTGAAACAAGGGTGGTTCAATCTAATTTTGATGATGATGATAAAATATTACTACTAATTTTTTTATTATATTTGATGGGTGGAAAAGATAGGTTTAAAAAGAATAAGTGTGCTTAAGGACAAAAGGTGTTAGAAAGAAGCACTTTGGAGCCTTAGATTATAAATGGAGCCTATAAGAGCAAAGAAATGAAAGGCTCAAGATGAAGATCAAGATAGAATTTTAATAGGTCAATGATTGGAAGTTTTAATGTAAACTTATCTTGATCTTTCTATTATGTTGAAAGGGCTCACATGCATCTTGTATCCATGATTAGTGATTTTACATATAGGATGCATAACCAAGAGGAATCTTGTGTGAATAGTTTTTCAAGGTCCTCTTGATACACTAAAATACTTTTGGAGAATTAATGTTGTGTATATGTTAAAGCATAGGTGGAATAAACTATTATAAAATGTCAATATGAGCTTTGAGGATAGATTGAGTGAATGTGAGCGAAAAAGTGTTTGAAAAGTGTTACGATGTGTTAAAATTTAAAAAGAAATAGTTAAGAAAATGTTTTTAAGTGCTGAGAATTATTTTAGGTTGATTTGATTATGTTAGAAAACATGAAAACCACTCTATATAGGCTATTTGATCAAAGGCTTCGTTTAGTTGATCAATGTAAAGAGTGGTTTTTAGGCATACATCAGTCAACTAGTCCGATGCATGTGATTAGTTAACCGATAGTACCATATAACAGGTAGAAACAACTAATTTTAATAGTAAAATGTGATTAATGGATCATTATTGTGTAACAGTGATTATAAATGGCTCGTTGATGAATTTTCATCTATAAATAGATGTATTACACACTTAAATAGGTGTATATTTATAGATGAATTTTCGTCTATAAATAGGTGTATTGTGTTAAGTGTTTGGTTAGTTTTAACATAAGTTGTAAAGTTTAATTGTGCATTCATTCTCAAGTTTGTTTGTAAGCCCCTTTAACACTTGGGTTGGCTAAGTGGTATATATACATATATATATTTAAGTGTATTTTGGGGGTGGTGAAATTAAGAGTGTGAAAGTATAAAGGATTACACTTATGCCCATGAAAAAAGTGAGTGCTTATAAGGGTTACATTATAATCGATTAGGAAAAGTGAGTGATTGTAAGGGTCATCCTTGAGAGTCATTCTACAATTGACACTGATAGTGAACCTCCCAACAAGGTATTAGAGAGTGAGCCCCTATAACAAAAAGGCCTTTAAGCAATAATAGATTTGCAATGACTTTAAAATGTGTTGCTAAAAGTTAATATAATACAACATTTTTTAAAAGTGTTCCTTTAATAATATAAAAAGGAAATAATAATAATAATTTGTTGTTATATGCTAAAAATCTAACCAAAAAATTTGTTGTATTAAATTCTTGTATGTGCAACGACTAAAACTGTTGTTACTTAAAAAACTAACTTTAAATAACAATTAAAGTGCTTTTATTTTATATAATTGCATTACCTTTAACATTTAGATGATTGTGGAACTATCATTTTTATTAATTACTCTTATACTTTTTATTTTTTATAAATTAATATTTATGAAATTTTAAATAGAAAAATTTTGGTATTTAAATATGTTTATAATTTTAATTTCAAGAATATTTAAATAAGAAAAATGAGATATATTAAATATTAAGCAAGTAATTGGATAATAATGATATTTTAATTAAACAAAACTAGTTAACTTATTAATTCAATATGTAATATAAGAAAAAAAAAATGAGATTAGAATCGAGCCTATGACCTCCCATGAAAACAATTCACTACAAACTAGTGCAATAACTTGTTATTACTAAAAAGGGCTTGTGTCAAGTTTTTTTATATCTTTCATTAGGTAAAACTCATTCCTTAATGAACAAAATGTGGTTTTTGCTTCCCTTTCCTTCTCTCACTCAAAATAGCGGCTAATTCTCTCCCGAATCAATGTCCACAAGTCTAGTTTTTGCTTCCCTTTCCCTCTCTCACTCAAAGTTGCCTATCTTTTACTTCTTTCCATTTGATTCATTTAGTAAACAAGATTTTGGAAGGAAATCCTATAACTTCAACATTGCATCACAGCTATCATTGTCTTATGATTTTTTTAGATGGTTCTTTGGTATTATCAAAATGCTAATTTTAACAACATGGATATTAAACTCACTGTAATTACAACTTAGATTGTAACAATTAGAATTGTAAGGAAAATTTTATCTTGCCTCCTTGGAATTTTTTTTTCATTCTAGTAAGACTGGATGATGACCTCTTCAAATTATATTATATTTCTATTTCTATGTAATGAATTCTAGTATACTTATCACTTCTACAGGTTCCTATATGTCCTTTATAATTACTGATTCCTACCAATTGTTCATCATGATCTCTAGTAATAAAAAATGATTCAGAATATGGCCTGTAAGGTGATTTGATTATCTCATGAAAGTGAGAAATTGGAAACTTATAACGTAGTTATCATTATTCCTTATGCATTAGGTCATTCAGATTGATCGTTTAAGGACATCATGGGTAGTTTGGACCCTGATTTATCTAAGAAGATTAAATAGAGTTTTCACATACAATTGAGTGCACTCCCAAAAACTATGAGTCTTCAAGTTATGGAAAGGGATTGGGATGTTTTTATTAAGGGTGTCATTAGAAAATATTTCATTAAAAAATACTATTAATAACCAACTGTAATAGCTCTTAATTTTTGCATAAAACCATTTTCATTAACAAGGATCCTTCAAACTTCATTGCCAGTGTGTTGAGTTTAGATTGATTGATTGATTGTATGCATAGCACCATAAGCTCTTTAGAATGATAATAAAATTTTATATGCTCAATCCAATTCTTATAAACTAAACATGTATGTTTTGTTATTCCATAAAAGAAGTTGTATACATTTGAATAAATAAAGTGGGAAACATTCGAGAAACTAGAACCAAGATTTGTGTCACTATTCATTCCAACATTATTCTCTTAGTCGTTGCGCTTCCATAGGTGCCATTTTCACTAGGTCATTGTAAATAGGTTGAGTGGTAATAAAGTCAAAACCAATTTGCTGGCAATAAATCAAATCACCAAAATGACAAACCAAAAAAAAAAAGTATTTCCTTATGCACTTCTAGATTCACTTTTGATATTCTGGATCTTTACATCTCTTTCAAGGACATTAGAATAATTACAAGTACCAATTTCATTATCTACTTATGCTTGTGTTTTATAGTTACTAGACTATGTACTTATTTCTTCACTAATGGTCATATTCTTTTACCGTTGTGTTGTTAACTTTTACTGCAACTATATCTATTTTTATCCAAGTGAAGCTAAATAGTATTAAGTTAGAAATTTATAGGAAATTCTAAAATGCACTAGCTATTATAACCATTACTTCTAGTGCTTAGATAACTTATGAGGTAAAATCTCTTATGGAATTTCATGTAATTTTTGGAAATTTTATTATGGCTAATTTTAACAACCTAGATTTATTATATAAAGAACTAAATTGAGTTTTCAAAATTCCTGTTGATGAATCATAGGAGAAAATCTATGATGTAAACTTAAAAGAACAATGTCCCACCCTTTTCTTTTGTTCTTTCTTATGTTATAATCTTCTTAAATGGAAGTTTTATGGAACTTGAGTTTCGTCATTAAATTGTATGTGTCTCTCTTTTTACTTTTTAAAAATTGACTCTAGGCTTAATTCAATTTTCCTCAAAGCTAAGGTGATATTATGCAATTTAGAATTCATAAGATGAATCCAAAAAGTCAAGGAGGATGTTTGTTAATGGAAAGTAATTGTTGGCATAAAAAAGCCATTTGATACATTTAATATTTTGGAGGCAAAGGACAATAATATTAGTAGACATGAAGTAGAATCTCTAGATTTGTTTGATTTATATTAAGATTAAAGAAATCGTCCAAAGGTGATTTCAATGAAAATACAAAATGTCCATGTTAAAAAAAATAAGAGAGACAATCTACAAATGGGCATAAGAATTATGATTTCATGCTTAATCTTTAGGTTGGAATCAGGTAATAGTAGACTTTCCAAGCCTTGCTTTTCAAATTTTCCTTTGATCTCAACTTGTTATGATCCTGACTTAACAAAATAGATGTTTGCAACTTAATTCTATCAATGGAAACTATCATGTAGTATGGAATCTATTATATATTTTCTCTTCTTCTGTAATGTATAAGTATATTACTTTTTGGATTACATGTACAGGTGTGCTATTAGAAGATTATTGCTTACTATGTCTCTTGATTTCAAAATCTTCTGCCTTATATCTTAAGGAGAAAGTATGCACAAGATTTTTCTAGAAGGAATCAAGTATACTTCTCCTCACTAATCCACATTGAATAATAGCAAATAAGATGGACTATCATAAACAAAAAAGTCAATGTTAATATATCATTACTAATGAAATAATAAACTGTTACTTTTATTAATAGATATTGTTGCCTAAACTAAATCAATTCATTGCCTTATAAAAACTCAAACTGTTGCTACATCTATTTAACACTGTTACAATCATTTAAAAAAATTCTATTGCTATAGTCAAAACTTAAAGTAACATTATTCATTTCATTGTTTAATCAAGAAATTTTCATGCTACCATTTTATTTAACGATATAAGTTACCTTAATGAAAATGCAACAATAATTGTACTTATGGCTATGCTTTTACCTATTGTCTAAAGATTTTTTTTTTTTTTACTATAATGAACGTCAATGGGAAGTTGACACCCAACCACTATATAATTGGTTTGCACCTTCTCTCCCTATCTATTTTAATTTTTCAAATTGCTTTATTTTTATCATATTAATGCTTATTATGTTGTTTAAACTTCTACATTTCATTTATTTATTAAATTGTTTATAATTCAACATATATTTTTCAAGAATATGTGTTTTAATTAATTAGATAATTTAGCTTTTACAATTAGATTAAGAGGGAATTTTAAGGTGCAAAAAACATTAAAAAAACTTAGACAAATTTAGGGACACCTAATTCATCCCTATTTTAGGTCCCATATAGGAACTAAAAATGATTATAAATTATTTTATTAAAGAATTAAAGATAAATTAAATAAAGTTTTAAAGATAATTTATAATTATTTAACTATCATTATAATTTATAATTAGGGTACTTTAAAACAAATTATAGCTTTACTCAACTTTGCAATAGTAATTAAAACTTCAAAAAGGGACAATCAAATACGTGAATTTTCAATTTGTTGTAAACTTAGCCTACTGTTAGCCTTTTTGTTATTAGTGATAACGTGGTAGAAATATCAACAATGATTAGTGACACGTCATCTACACATGGATATATTAAGTGTTAATTCATATTTCAATAAGAATTTCATTTTTACAATTCTATAATTAAATTTTTTAGTTAATTTAGTAAAATAAAGGATATATAAGAGACATTTCTTTATCCTTTTTCTTCCCTTCATTGACTTCCATCAATCTATAATCCATCCAAATATTTTCACTCCTTACTACTTGGTTCTCATCACTTAGAGTGGCACTCAATCCTAGATATATAATTGACAATTAAAAAAAGATCCCAGATTGAGATATACAAATAAAACCACATATGGGTTTTTGTAGTGTGCTATTTAGGTTCATAAACCCTCTTATTTCAAATATGTTATTTCAATTATGTTATAGCCTGATATTGCTTGTTATTCCGATTTTGCAATTTCCTATTATTTCAATTAAGCTATTCCATCTTCACACTTTTTTCCTTGCTGGTTTATTTTACCTTTGTTACCATCGATTAATATAAAAAATGGATATTAATTCACAAAATTATTGTACTTTAAGATATTAAGGAACTTGCAAATATAAACATAAAAACTTTAATATAAAGAAGAACTTGAAAAGGAGAGAGTAAAAACCAACTAAATATATAAACTTAGGGGTCGTTTGGTATTGCTGTGGGTTGTGGTTTTTAGTTGTAGTTTTGATATATTTGTATTGGTTTTTGTGTTTT
>JAOXYD010228645.1:0-18184 GCA_028565735.1 Pinacopodium congolense
ATTAAGATCAAACCCCACTTTATTGCCAAGAACATCCCATCTGCACATTTTCTGGCTTAGGAGAAAGTAGATAAGATTGTCTTCACCATCCAGTTCTTTTTCCCTTTTCTCTTTCATTATATTATTTATCTATTAAATGTTAGTTGAGGTTGTATTCGAAATTATGAGTAGCTAAACTATATTGTAGGGATTGATTTTGAATTATTTTTCTAAACTCCTATCTTGTTGTTTAAATGAATGAATGTTTTTTTTTTATGATTGTTATGCTTAAACCTTGCAAAATATTGAGAAACTGAGCTGGGTAACTTGTGCTGGATTGTCCAATGAGAATTGGAATTCAATAGACTTGCAATTATCAATCTAATTAATTTGTTAGAGATAGATCTTGACTGACTAGTTAATTACCCATAATATTACTTCATAACTAGTTGGATTTGTGGGCTGATTTCGTAAATTGAGAGACTATAAGATTAATGTCATCTAATTTTGTTTAGGGACATTTGATTACAAATTGGGATAGGGTGATCGAAGCATTAAGATATCTTGGATAAAGCATCATTTAATCAACAAGATAGGAGGGAGATAAAATAGTGATAGAGTAGTTCCTAATCTTTAATCTTAAATTCCAAAGTTTTTGGGCTTTATCCTTTTGTTTGTTTATATTTAGTTTGTTGAATTTGAGTTTGTTTTCAAGTTTTTAACATTTGAAATTACTCCGTAAACAAAGTATAACCTAAATTAAGTGGTAACTAAATAAAATCCTTATATAATGATATCCACTTATACTACAAGTTACGATCCGTACACTTGTAGTATTTAGCATAAAATAAGTTAGCTAACACGTTGGTAGGTTAACTAAATTGAGTGGTCTACAAGTTAAACTTGTAAATGCACAACGGCTATTTCTATATATTGTGTAACATTATTTTTTATGGCTCTAGCAATTAGGAAACATTTCTAATATATTTTTTATCTTAGGAAGGCAATAAATAAGAGTTCCAGGGGTGGTTAAGTAGTCAAATATGAAGTTTTATGAATGTTTTGATCATTAAAGTCGCAGATTACTAGATTTCATGATTATTTAAGCTTTCAACACTAAATTTTATTCTTTAGAGCAAAGTTTTTCTTTATGTTTTATTCTTCATGCAAGAGAATAGTATTTGTGTTGGTTTCCTAAAGCTTTAGAGTGATTTTTTATTCATATTTTTCATCTTGAAAAGCCATGTTCATATTTTGGCCCTAATTGTTGGATTTTCATGTAAGACACCATTTAAGGTGTAGTTCATATAGTAAGAGCTTTTATATTATTGAGATTGTGTTGAAATTGCAGTACTCTTAACCCTTATAGTGTAAGATTGTTATTGGTTCCTCTTTACCATGGAAATAATATTATAAAAAGTTCCTCTTCACTTTTACAAAAGAGGATTAGTTTTGTAAAGGCTTTATTATTTATTTTATTTCAAGTATACAAGACTTATCTTATAGTATATTATGCCATTCCCTTAAGCATTTTTTCTAGTCACCTAGAAACTTGAATTACACTTTGTTTAAAGCAAACACTCGAATGAATGTAACTAAAGATAAAATAAACTAAAATAAATTAACTATTAAACAATTGAATAATTAAGAAAGCAGTGAACTTGAGATTAAGTAATGATCAATTGTAGGAATTATATCTACCCTTATTTTGCCTTCCTCTTACCTCATCGATTCAATTATGCCTAACCCTATATATCCTATATTTTTTATTACCCTCTCTTTAGATTTAATCAAGTGTTCCCAATTGACCTAGACAAGAATTGAATTGCAATCTCTTAATCTCTAAAAACGCCTTACTAACTATCCAACTAGTTTTTAAACAATATTACAGGTAATTAATAACCAATTAAATTCTCTCTTTAATTTACTATTAACCTAATATTTGTAGGTTTATTATGTTGCCAACTCCCATTGCACAACCTAACATGAATGTCCTAATCCAATCTCTAGATTCAAATTAAGGAATATGAACAATAAACATCACAAACACATATGCTTTAAATAAAAAAGATAAGAGTTTAATAAAATATATTAAAAGCAATTCGTAATAGAAATTTAACTATCCATCATGTAAATTAAACCTTCAATATATATATTCATCATATAAAAAGGAAGGAAAGAAAAGAAATAAAGTAAGAAAAGACACTGCAGCTTGATGATTCTTCTCTTCTGGCCCTTATGTAAAAAATTTTGAAACTTTAGTTTCTCTTAATGATTTCTTTGTTTAATCTTTGTTTCTCTTATTAGCAGCCTCCAAAACTTGTTCATTTGTGTCCATAAACACTTCCTAACCCTCTTAGAGATTTCCATGCCATTTTAAGTACTAAAGAGTTTCAAAACCTTGAAAATGCATTAATTTCCATGTCCCACTTAATTTCCAACTCTATCTTGATCATGACAAAGAGTTGTAGAATTTCCAAAGCTTCATTTTTCAGTTTTTTCTATCCTTTCTAGCTTTTGGTTCTTCTTAGTCTTAGATCACACTCATGGAAGTGCAAGATTCTAACCAAAGTAGGTACTAAGTTCCAGAGAGTAAAACTTCTTTGTTTCTCATCCTTTAGTTTTAAAATTTGGTATGGAACTCAATAACATGATGCTCTAACTCGCCATATTTATTCCACAACAATTGTAACTTTAAAAGTACATCTAATTTCACACTAAAGTTACTTGTAGTTCAGCTAGTTCTAGCTTTAGTTTCTCTTACTCTTGTTTTAATACACTCTTTATGGCTTGTCTTATGATCTTAATATTTGATGTAGAGCTTCTTAATTTGATGCCATTTCTTCCCAAGTTGATTCCATATCTCCTTTAACTCCAAAAGTGCATCAAAATTGTTACCAAAATCCTACAAAATATGAATAGTCATCCAAAACAACTTAAGCAACATCTTATTCAAGAGTTAACTAAATATGCACCTAGATTAATGTTCACAAAACATGCATGAAAGATAGGTATTTAAGGTGTTTTCAAGCTCCTATTCAACCAAAGAAGATTGATTTTAGTGAAATTTCAAACAAGTAGTTAGAGAGTAGATATAGGTAAAGGTTTTCTTACCAAAAGACCATAATGGTTTGGTTTATAGACTCTCTTTCCACACTAACTATTTATATTACTTGTTTGGCATCTCATTTACATTCATATTGTGATCATTCATGTCATAATACATATCACTACAAGTTAAATTTTAGTTGGGGATTGCATATGACACAAAATTGATTTAGGATTAATTTTAGAAAATTTTTAATCTCCTAATTTACCCCTTCCCTTAGGTGCCATTTGTGTTAGTACATAAGTTTCTAGTGAAATTATTGAGAAATTATCTAAAATGAAACATTTGATTGCAACTATAAGGGCAAAATGGGAGTAAAGTACCCTTCTTCAACAATAGTGACTATTTATATTAGAAGACTAGGATGATGCATTTCTTAATGATCAATAATAAAAAAATGGAGGAAATTTGTGTCACAAGGATCTCTCTACCCCATAAAAATTGTAGGAAACTAAAAACTGTTAAACTAAAAGAAGAATGGGATAAAGATGATGAGAAATTAGTGTCTTTGAATTATAAAAGAATGCATATCCAATATTGTGCCTTAATTAAAATTGAATTTAATAGGGCCTCCATATGTGGAACTACTTCTAATGCTCCATATGTGAAACTACTTATAAAATTTGGCATACTTTAGAAGTAACAAATGAGAGTAAAAACTAGTGAAGGAGAGTAAATTGTCTATGCTCACCCATTAATATGAGTTGTTTCATATGTAATATGAGGAAAGCTTTCAAGCATGTACATCAAGTTCATTGATATAATAAATAAACTAAAATGTTTAGGAAATCTTGTACTAACATTAAACTGGTAAGAGAAATTCTTAGGTCTCTACTGAAGATATAGGAGGATAAAGTGACTACAATATAAGAGGCTAAGGATTTTTTATAAAAATATCTTTGAAAGAGCTCATTAGTTCCCTCCTAACCTATGATATGAGACTCAAGGAGAAAAATAAGGGAAGATGATATTTTAAAAAAGTAATTTTACCTTTAAGGATCTGAGAGAAGTTTTAGGTGAAGAGGAGACTTTATCTAATGAAAGTGAAGATGAAGCCACAACCCTCTTCACAAGAAAATTTAGGAAATAATTAAGGAATAAGGCCTTAAAGAATAATGAGTAAGGTAAGTTTTATGTTAAAGGAAAATTTTGTAATACTGTTTGCTTTAAATGTGGGAAATCGTGACACATCAAGTCTAAATGCTTACTTCTCAAGGACATTGACGAGAATAAGAGGAGTAGTAAGAAGGAAAAGAGGGAGAATAAAAAGAACAAGGTATTAAAAGCTATAATAAAGGATGATTGTAATGATCTTGAAAATGAGAGCTCTGAAGAGTAGATAGTGTACATGTGTTTTATACCTTAGAGGATGAGTCATTCATATGATGGTAATGATAATAAGGGTAATGAATCAACATATAACAAGTTAGTAAAATGTTTAAAAGCCATGAACATGAAAAGGAAGAATATATCTCGTTATTATTAAATAACTATGAAATTTTTTTATGGACACATCATGTATTCATGTATACATCAGAACCAAGATATAAAATGGAAGTGCCTATAAATAAAATTTTGAATAATTTATCTGGAAATGCATAAATATGATATGAAGCATTTATGCCACATGAACAACAAAGTGGTCCAACACATTTTCATGCTTCTTATATGCATATTCATAAATATAAATCATATTTCATTGACACCCTAAGTCTCAGTTTCATCTAAGGAGAACATATACTTATAGAGGAGACCTAGAAATACGTTTACACATAACGACATATAATCTCACTCTCATTCTTGCAATGATTCTATGGTTTTTTGTTTGTGTGTATGTGTTGTCATGTTGAAAAATTTTGCTATGACAAACTAAGATAATGGCATAAATCACTAAAAGGTTGGAATGCTGGAAAGGCAACTAACCCTCAAGGACCCAAATTGTTATGAGTACCTAAAATGACATCAATTCCTTATTTTGCTAGAGTAAAGAGGAGTAAATGTTTTATGGATAGTGGATACTCAAGACATATTATGGGTGATGTATAGGAGTCAATGTTTTATGGATAGTGGATACTCAAGGCATATGATGGGTGATGTATCTCAATTCATTTCTCTCAAGAGCAAAGATAAAGGTTAAGTAACATTTTGACATAATGTTAAGGGTAATATAACTCACATTGGAAAATTTGGTCAAAAATCCCACTATCATTTAAAAATGTTCTTTTAATTTATGGATTCAAGCATAACTTACTCAGCGTAAGCTAACTTAGGGCATAAGAGAGTAAGGCATGCAAACATGGAACTCATTTCTATGTTATACAACAGGTAACTTGTGAGTAAACTAAAAAAGATAAAGTTTGAAAAGTACAAGGTTTATGAAGCTTGGCCAATGGAAAGAAAACTAAAAGATATTTTTAAATTAAGAAAGTGGCAATATCTACTAGACCATTGGAGCTTTTACATATGGATTTATTTTTTTCAACTAGAGTTTCTAATTTGGGTGGGAAATCATATTCATTTTTCATTACAGAAGATTTTAGAAGGTTTATAACACATTCTAGTTCTTGCTAATAAATATGAGTGTTCTAGGTATTTTTTAAGATTTGTAAAGAAAATCTAAAGTGGAAAGGATTTACAATTACATCTATTAAGAGTAATCATGGTAGAGAGTTTAAGCATTAATTTTTTTATAAATTTTTTAGATGAAAATGGTATTTTCATAATTTCTTTAAACGTAGGACCCCTCAATAAAATGAAGTTGTCGAGAGGAAAATTAGAATTTTGTAAGAAGTGGCTAATACTATGATCAATGAATATGATTATCCTAAGTATTTTTATGTAGAAGATGTATTATGTGTATGTTATATATCTAACAGGGTCTATATAAGATCAACAATGGTTAAGATCCTATATAAGGTTTGGCATTGAAAAAAAGTCAAAGTTTAATTATTTGAAAGTTTTTGAGGGTAAGTGTAACATGTTGAACATTAAAGATAACCTAAGTAAATTTTATTCAAAAATAAATGAAGGTGTTTTGGTAAGTTGTTCTTTAACTAGTAAGGTATATAGGGTTTTTAATAAGAGAAGTATAATGATTGGAGAGTCAATCCATATTTTTTTATGTGACTAATCACCTTGATGTAAAGAAAAGCTTTGGAGATGTTGATATAGATTTTTTAGAGGACTTATAATGATTAGGTCTAAAAGAAGAAAAGAAGGTTCACCAAGACACTCCACTTGCATAGAGTGAGAGTGTTATTAAACCAAGTGATGATGATAAAAGGGATGAGTAAATGCTTGGAAATTAAAGATAAACAAAAGGACCATCTTTTAAACTAAATTATAGGTGATATATTAAAAGTTATAGATAGTAGAACCTTCCTTACATATTTGTCTCATATTGCTTTTATTTTTCAAATTGAAACTAATAACATAAAAGAAGAATTTAGTGATGAAAATTACATTTTAGCTATTAATAATAAGTTTAATCAATTTAAGAGGAATAAGCTTTGGATCTTAGTACTTAGGAGTAGTGATCATCACTTACAAATATAAAATAGGTTTTTAAAAACAAAATTGATGAGATAGGTAACATTGTGACAAACAAAACTAGCTAGGTCGTAAAAGGTTATTATCAAGAGCAAGGAATAGAATTGAAAAGATTTTCACCCTCGTAGCTAGATTAGAGGCAATTAGATTATTTCTTGCATTTACATCTTATATTTTAATTGGATGTGAAAATTGCTTCTATAAATGGATTATACAAGAAGAAGTTTATGTTGATCAAACTATTAGTTTTGAAAAACAAAATATACATAATCACAATTATAAATTTTCAAAAGCTTTACATGGTTAAAAAGAAGCTATTAGAGCATATGAAAAGGTTGAATGCATTTCTTTTATAAAATAATTTTTTAATAAAGGTAAAGTAGATACCACCCTCTTCATCAAAAGGCATAATGATGACAACTTAATTGTTCAAAATTATAGTAATAGTATCATATTTAGGGCCATTAACAAAATTTTATTTAAGGAAATTTCTTTTTCCAAATGTATATATCAAAAATTTTGAGATGAGCATGATGGAAGATCTCATCTTTCCTCAATTCGGAAATTAAGCAAATGAAGGATGGGATCTTCACTAATTAAGCCAAGTACCAAAGGAGCTACTCAGAGTTTTTGGAATGGACCAATCAAAGCCTTTGAGAACACCTATGAGCATAAAAAAAAAGCTAAATAAAAGTAAGGAAGGAAAATCCATAGATGTAAAGCTTTAATGAGGTATGATAGGTAGTTTACTTTATACTATTTCCAGCAGATTTGATATCATTTAAGTGTGTATTTATGTACTAGATTTCAGTCAAGTTCTAAGGAGTCACATCTTTTAGTCATTAAGCACATATTTAAGTATTTATGTGGAACCTCATCTTTAGGACTTTTGGTATCATAGACATGCATTCTTAGAATTAGTGGGATACTCCATTCCAAATTATGCTAGTAGTTTTTTTTATAAGAAGAGCACACTTAGCACTTATCAATTATAGGGAATGCATTAGTTTCATGTTTAATGAAAGTAAAATTCTATAGCATTTTCAACTATGGAAGTAGAATTTGTAGCAATCGGTACTTTTCATGCAGCATTGTCAATTAGCTTAGCCAATAACTTAGATAATATGGAATAGAACGTACTAAGATCCTAATTAGGTGTGATAGCACTAGTACCATGTTTTGAACAAAGAATTTAATTAGACATGTTAGGACCAAACACATAGAAATAAGATATCACTTCACTAGAGATTATGTGTAAAATGGTAAGATTGAATTGGAATTTGTTAATACATCAAACTAGTTAGCCAATATGTTTAGTAAACCAATGAATGAAGATAGGTTTTGCATGATTAAAAGAAAATGCTATGGCTTTAATGTGAAAACTGGCAAATTTCAAGAAATGATGAGCCATAAAAACTAGATTTTATGTTTTCTTGCAAATGATGGTGACTAACATTGCACAAATAGCTTCTGCTACTTCCATAACTAAGAAAACCGAAAATCAAACCTCAAGGCCTCCACTTTTACTCTTTTCAAAAGGACAATATAAGAATGGTGTCATTCACATTGCTAACAGAAAACCTAGAGGCAAACAAGTCCCTTCTAGATAGCTCTCTCCTCCTTCGACATCAACTGCTACTAATACTATAACTACTACAAATTCTTGAACTTCCTATTATTCATTTGTTTCAAAGAGATTCCCTTCACCTTTACTTTCACATTCTATAAATTCTGGCCCACCACACATATCGGCACTGAAGTTTCACTCTTTCTTAGGACCTATAAGATCCTAATATATGGATAGAAGATGACCCGTCACTTAAAGACCAATTACGCCAAACTCAGAAAGTAGATAAGGCAATGTCACTAAAATTTTTATTGCAACAAAGATGTTGTTCACTTCTAGTTATAGTTTATCAGTGCCTTTTCAAAGTGAGGCCTTTGCACTTCCAATAAGCAAAGGAAAGGTCATGAGACCAAAAAATGCTAGAAGATAAGGAACCTTAGAAAGGAGGAGGTTTGCTCTAATGAAAGATCGAATAGAAAATTTTAGGCCAGTGGAGTATGTCACGGTATGATAATTTAAGGCCTCAAAGGATGAGATTTGATGGAAGACCCCATAATTCTCTAGAAGACTCTCTACATATCTAGAGTTAGGTGAAAGACTCTAGATCTACCAATTGTGCCTTGATTGGTGGGTAGTAGGTGTGAGTAGGTGGTAGAACATTCTAAATATTCATTATAGTCTTTCGATCAAATAAATCCTAACTATCCATTGAGGAGGTGGAAGATTATAAATAGGCCAAGGGTCTTCATTTGTAGTATATCCCATAATTTCATATCCTCTCATTTGTAAAAATCTCCCCAAGTGTATAGCTCTCTTTGAGTAATAAAGAGAATTCTCCAAGTTCTCTAAAGCTATCTTGTTTCATTGCCATCTTTCTTATTTCATATAGCTTCCACCAAGTGTTCGATCAAAGTAATTTTAAGAAGTACTTGTAAAAGGCTGAACTAGCATTCAAGCCGTAGTAGAAATTTCTGAATCGAGGAGTTTGCTAGTGCTGCATGGATCGTCGGTAAGAAAAGTCTGAACTCATGACAAGTAACATAGGTGACTTGTTAGGAGTAGAGAGGGGAATTCGAGTTTGAGGGAGAGTAGCCTGCTACTATGCTGTGATAGGATGATTATGGGATTTAGATTTAGGACTTCACTACTTGTCCAGATTTTTTGAGCCCTATTTGGCCCTGGGACACCTATAATCATTTGGTTGAATACATATGTTCAATGGCTTTTAAAATGTTGTGTAGGCTAAAAGCCTGTTTTGGTAAAATAAATTAAACCTTAGAAAGGAGTAGAAGCATGGAAAATGAGTGTTTTGAATTTCTGAGGGGTTGTTTGATTGAGTTTTTAGGTTGTCGTAAAAACTATCAAATCATAGCAAGTCAAGTGATGGTGATGAGCTATATTCTGAAGTTAGAGGCTACCACGGAGTGCCGTTCTAGCTAGGCCATAGACTCTACTAACTATATGTTCCCAAATCACATGCTAAGTCCTAAGTCCTAACACCACCAACCAAATGAGTGGACAACCTATTTTCATACAAAATTTGTGTCTATCGTTGGATTTAGTCTATAGCAGAGCTTTATTGCATATAGCCCATATATTCCAGAGGTACAGGAGCTAAAGATGTGTCCCGTAGATTCCTTAATATAATATAGCCCACAGATTTCGATAAGATATTTGGTAAGGAGTGGAGGGGCCAGCGTAGCACTAAAATATTAACATGTACCACTGGTGTCTGTAGGACTCCGATCTCTATTATTTCTTTCAGACAGATAGATATCATAGAATTTAATGAACCTTGGATACGAGTATATGGTACAACAGTTTTTAATATGATTGATTTCATGGGGTTATGTATCTGTCCAATAGTAACCTAGAAATGGGTTACCGTCGTACCACGCAACTTCGTACATGGGAAAGGTTATCGAAGCATATGGAAAAGCGCCTAGGACCTATCATATGTCAACAGGATTCTCCAACTTGTGTGTCCTTAATTGCAAGTGCTTGCTTACGATTCTTTTATTGACGTGTAATATTGTGTTGCCATGAGTGAAACTGTGAAAGTTCATGCATTTTGATTCTTTTACTTGCAATAAAATGGTTGATAACCTTATAATACTCGGGTATTTATTATAAGTGACATTAATTAAATTTTATTTATATAGTCTAAATTATTTATTGAAATATGTAAGGATATTTTAGATGATATTACTGGCAATAATCATTAATGATCATTATAAAATAAGAGGATGACTGCATAATCTCTAAGGTGTGGCCCTGTAGCCAAATTATAATTTTATCTGTTTTAGTTTTTAAAACTTTTAATTCTAAATTTCAAATTTTAATTCTTAAAATTTTTAAACCCTAAATCCTAAAACCATAAATCATAAATCTTAAAATTTAAACCCTAAAACAATATGATGGTAATTTTTCTTAATTCTAAAATTTAAATTTTAAAATTGTGAAATTTCAATTATTAAAATCTTAAAATCTTAAATCTTAAAACCTAAAACCTAAAACCTTAAAACCTAAATCCTAAAACCATAAATCATAAACCCTAAATTCTAAACCTTAAAACAATATAATGATAATTTTTCAAATCATACAAGAGTAGACTGATAATTTTTTTCATGAGTTATGTTGTAAAATTACATTTTTGCCCCTAAGACCACCCCAAGAGCGTCCTAGTTTTTTCTGATATAAAAATTATGTAATTGGGATTTAATCAAATTT
The DNA here is from genome assembly GCA_028565735.1 of Pinacopodium congolense. Lineage (NCBI taxonomy): Eukaryota > Viridiplantae > Streptophyta > Magnoliopsida > Malpighiales > Erythroxylaceae > Pinacopodium > Pinacopodium congolense. The sequence goes on from JAOXYD010228645.1 coordinate 10,935, forward strand.
AAAGAAAAATTTTCTTAGCCACAGTAATATCGTTAATGTCCTTGCATTAGTTTAATGAGATATATAGGGACATTTTTCATAAATAATTATCATAAGAGGACCGTGGAATTAAGAGATAATCAAAATGGAAGAAACTTATGCCTCATATGGCCTTTCCTACTAGTTTTATAAGGTAAGTGGCAACCAAATGAGGATGAGCAAAGTGCAACCTTAGATAACTGACTTTTTGAGTATGAAAGTGAGATTGTTTAAGCTATTAACACTTCTAATTAACTAAGGTCATAGATTTTATATTTATCAAGTTTGAATATCTTTGATTTAATATTCAACAAAACTCTTTTTTCCTTAGAACTCATTTGCTAATTTCTTCATTAAATGCTTATCAACCCATTGCTTTTGTTGAACAGCAATTGAATTTAGTGAGAGGTTGAGTTACTTTGGAATAGCCACCAGCTTGATTATTTATTTGACTAAGGTGATTCACCAAGACCTGAAAACTGCCGCCAGGAGTGTTAACTATTGGTCTGGGGTCACAACATTAATGCCACTCATTGGAGGGTTCATTGCTGATGCTTATCTGGGAAGATTTTCGACAGTATTTGCTTCCTCTATAATATATCTTTTGGTAATCAAAACTTCCATTATTTCATAAAAGAAATAGGTTTTTCAATATTTATGAGCCAGATTAACAACTTTTTCAAACTGTTTATGTTGGAAAACAGGGATTGATCTTGTTAACAATGACATGGTTCATGCCAAGTTTAAAGCCTTGCAAAGAGGATATTTGTTATGAACCAAGAAAAATTCATGAGGTGGCGTTCTTCCTGGCTATTTACTTGGTCTCCATAGGAACTGGAGGGCACAAGCCAGCACTGGAGAGCTTCGGAGCCGACCAATTCGACGATGATCATAGCAAAGAAAGAAAGGAAAAGATGTCATATTTCAACTGGTGGAGTTGTGGACTTTGTTGTGGACTCTTGCTCGGTGTGACCTTGATCGTTTATGTCCAAGACCATATGAGCTGGGGTGTTGCAGACATTATTCTCACTAGTGTTATGGCCATGTCATTAGTTATATTCATTATTGGAAGGCCATTTTATCGATACCGAATGCCAACAGGAAGCCCTCTAACGCCATTATTGCAAGTTCTTGTTGCTGCTATCCGAAAAAGAAACCTACCTAGTTCTACTAATTCTGCAGAACTTTATGAGATCTCTAAGTCAGAAATGAACCGAGGAAGACTTCTATGCCATACTGATAAGCTCAAGTAATAATCTACTTCAATTTGGTATTTATGATTCAAATCAAATTCACTACATAACTTATTAACTCTTCTTTTTGACTCTACAGATTTCTTGATAAAGCAGCTGTCATTGAAGATACAGAAAATTCTACAAAGAAATATAGTCCATGGAGGCTCGCAACTGTGACCAAAGTTGAAGAAATGAAGCTTATCCTTAACATGATACCAATCTGGATAGCTTCCTTACCTTTCGGAATATGCGTAGCACAAGCCTCTACTTTCTTCATCAAACAAAGCACTACACTAAATCGAAACATTGGTAACAGCTTCCAAATCCCCCCGGCTTGGGTATATGCTATTACTGCTATTGGATTGATTATATCTGTCACCATTTACGAGAAAATCCTTGTGCCAATACTGAGGAGGGTAAGAGGGAATGAGCGAGGAATCAATATCCTGCAAAGAATTGGTATTGGAATGGTTTTCTCTATAGCAACAATGGTTGTTGCTGCTTTAGTTGAGAGAAAAAGACTCGACCTTGTGAAGAAGAATCCATTAGAAGGTTCAATCAGAATGAGTTTATTTTGGTTAGCTCCACAGTTCCTTATCATCGGTATAGGAGATGGGTTTACATTGGTAGGATTACAAGAATACTTCTATGACCAAGTTCCTGATTCTATGAGAAGCTTAGGAATTGCATTCTATCTTAGTGTGATTGGAGCTGCAAACTTCATAAGCAGTCTTTTGATCACAGTGGTTGATCACATAACAAGAAAACAAGGAAAGAGCTGGTTCGGGAAGGACTTGAATAGCAGTCGGTTAGACAATTTTTACTGGCTTTTAGCAGGTATAACAGCAGCAAACTTGTTCTTATATGTGTTTTTGGCTCGTCGGTATAACTATAAAAGTGTTCAAAGAAAGGTGGCTATTGTAGACTGCTATGAAGGTGATTCTGCTGCTTGAAATGAGCATACTTCACTAGTACACATGTAAGAAAGAACAAAAAATAAGTTTGGCATGTCATCTTTTATATAAATATTCATAGTGTTTAATTATTATATATCATATGACATTTCAGTTGGATTTATGCATATTTTGATAAATTTTCAACTATTTTTTTAGAGCTATTATCCCTTCTCTTAAAAAAAAAGGTTACTAAGTTTAAGTAATTGATTTATTAAATGACTTATTTAAAACATATGATTGATTGATTCAATAAATGGAAAAAAAAAATCAAGTTCATTCTTGATATAAACCCTTTTTTATTTATCGAAAATGAGCTCCAAATAATAATACATGATTAATTAACTTAGCCAACACACCTTCAAAGGCTAATATGTATAATGTTGAAGACAATATAATAAAATCGAGCTTTAGTTTTTCATGGAATCATATAATAATTCATTTTTTATTTTCCAAATAGTTTATTCAAAATACATAATTTATAAATAATATGTACTCGATAATATACTCAGCACGCATTCATATAATAACAATTACGGATTCTAAAGAAAAAAACAAGAAAAAGATCCTATATGAACAAGTGATCCTTTTTTATCAGTGCTTGATAAAAAAAAAAAGAAGAAGCTCTTTTATGGGCTCATTTTTAGCTATATGTTGGCGATCTACTCAAATTGGATCCTCATCTAAAGAGAATTATAACTTACCAACAGCACTATACCAAAATCCTCTTAAAAGTTTTGTGGAGTATGTCCATCTCTGCATCATAAATTTTAGGGCCTCATATAATAAAACAGTGGTAAGCAGACTTCCTAAGCCACCTGACTGTTCAGCACAGAGAATTTTAAGCGATTGTTTGGTTTAGTTCCAAATAGAATTTGGTAATATAATTATGCAATGACACAAATTTAAAAGGTTGTACCAACATATACATGCAGCTTCAGGGGTGGCTCAATTAATTGTACCATGTTTCATCAAAGTTGAATTAATTACTTAATTTTAGGTAATTAATTCACAAAATAAAATTTTAATGCACGGTAATTTACGAATATAAATATTATATGCAGTCGAGAGTTTACTCGAAGCATATATATTAAATAAGAAATATGGGTCCTTCCATTAAGAAAGATAAATACATGTAACTTTCCACATTTGTATTACATGATCAATCATAACTTAAATCAGCAGCTTAGACATCGTACCGCATCTCTTTGGTTGCTTTCCATTAGATAGCGTAATAAAACAAATAATTATATATCCATATCGAGTTTTGATTGGTTATAATTAGTCCCACAAATAGGTTGAAGCATTAGAGGACATTTAACATATGGTAATCTTATCTGGGCTATCTGGAGAAATTGCATCCTTACGTTTAGTTGGTTCAGGATTGGTTGCTTCCTCTTAAGGCCTAATTATCGAAGAAGTTAACAAGATTTTTCCTTTAATTGCTGTCTACTACATATATTATCTTGATTAGACTCCAAACATTGGAAAACAGCCATGTAACGACAGGATTTCTTTATCTTCACGTGATTGGAGACCTAAATTTGTTGGATTTTTTTCCCATATTATTATTGTCATGATTAGTTTTCAACCATGATTGGATAGTGCATTAACCTTAATCAATTTTCTCAATTTTTTTTCGTTGGAGGGTTTTGAAATCACCATATGTAACCATGCCTCTGAATTCAATACATATTTCTCATTAGTGCTCTTTTATTTCAAGATGTTCAACTAATGAATTATATAGCCAAAGAATGCGACAATTCTTATTTTCTCTATCTTAGTAAGATAATATATCATTATTATTTTTGTTGTATATTAAATAAATGATTAATGACACTGAATCAATGCTGATATTTTGAAATTTATTATTTATCTTCCTATATTAATATTTAATTATCATAATATTTCATTAAATTTTCAATCTTTTATAATTAAAATAATTGTTAAATTAAGAAAGGTTTCAATTTTATCTTTGGTGATAAAAAAACATGATTTTTTTCTAACAATTTAATTTAAAATGTAAAGTTTGAAAGATAGGTACATTTAGTGTTGAACTTTAAATAAAAGTTCGAACTTAAAGACTAAAATTGAGAAAAATGTAAGAACAAACACTTTGAATGCTTTAAGACCTTTAGTTAGATTGTTTGAACTTGATTATAAATTTTACTTAAATGTTTGATAGTTGTATGAGCTCAAAATTGCATTCATAATTACATAAATTTTTTAAAACATGCATAAAATTTTCGCATACTAAGACAAAAAAAAATTTTGAGTTTAAGTGACATATTTTGGTATTTAGAATCACTTAGGAATTAATTTGAAATTTGTGTGAATTGGTTTTAAAGAGAATGGTTTTGGAAAGTTTTGAAAACTTGAAAATGTGCTCAATTTATTTTAAATCAATATATAATTTGTTTGTAAGTTAAATTGAATGGTCTTAGTATTCAAAATTACTTTGGGAAAGGTTTAAAATTTTGTGAAAATTGATGTTTGGAGCACATGAATTAATTTTGGAGATGTTTGGATTAGCTTATGTGTATTGTAGAATTTGGGAAATAATTATGTAGGATAATCAATCAACCATTGTTTGAAAATTAGTCGACCAACTGAATTTTTAAGTAAGACTAGTCGACTAGTTAAATGGGTTGGTCAACCGATCACTGGTTAATAAACTTATGGCATTGATCGACTAATTATGCAAAAGATCATACTAGTTTATCATTCGGCGTAATGACTTTTTAATGATCTCTAATGGCTAGTAAATGTATGCAATGGGTATTTGAGTTTGGAAACATTATAAATAAGAAGTTAAATGGTAGTTGAATAATCTTTATCAAGTTTGAACATGTTTTTTAGCACTAAAAGTGATTAAAGAAACCTTTTGAGTTTGTTTTAGCATGCTTTGTGAAATCTTGAGCTAAAATTTTGGCTTTTGTGTTTTGAACATATCAAGTTTTGTTTTTTTTAAGCTTTTAAGAATATTTTTCATTCATATCATTTATCATAAAAAAACTTATGAGCTCTTTGATTGTTGAATTTGTCAAATGGAACACTTTTGAAGAGTAATTTGTTTACAGCGAGGCTCCATAAATATTATTATGATGAGATTGATTCAAAGGTTATTTTTTATCTTTAAACCATGGTATTCAATACTTGCTGGTACCAGCCAGAAATCGGTACGAAATTCTTCAATTCCGTACTGGATTCAAATACTAGTCGGTATTGGCTACCGGTATATGTAGTACTGGGCAGTACTGATCGGTACATGAAAAATAAATAAAAAAATTTTTAAAAAAATTAATGGAAAATTTTGTATTTTAACCTTTTTAAGTTTAAAATTAAGTTAAAAACTATACAACATAATACATTTATAGATTATTTTACAAATTTTATGAAATTTAAGAAATAATTTATAATTTTAAAAAATTATCCGAAACGGTATCAATATTGACCGGTACCAGTGCAGTTCTATTTTAACTACACATCTAACACCGGTATCGGTACAGTATTTAATACATTGCTTTAAACATATTTGTTTAGAATTACTCTTTACCTTCCTCAAAGAAATATTGAGTTTGTAAAGGATTCCTCTTCACTTAAAGAAGATTTACAATATTATTTTTCATTGATATTAAAATATCCAATAAGATTGTTAGATAGTAGATGTAGATAACGAGGTTATTGTTGAATCATTATAAAAACTGCTTATGTATCATTTTTACCTTATCTTTTAATTTTCATTTCTTATGTACTTGTCTTACATTAGAATTTGAAACAAACATTTTCATAACATATAAGTTAAATTGTGGTTAAAGATTGTATAATCATAAAATCGATTTAAGTTGTTAGTTTAAAATTTTTTTAAATATACAATTCACCCTCCTGTTCGAAGTCATTAGGATTTATAATAACTTTTTATTAAAATTTCAAAATTCTATATAAATAAAAGAAAGATAACTAATAGAATTTAACATAAGGCATTATATGATAGATAAGTGGAAAAGAAATAGTTTTTCTAAAAAATATGAGAATTGAAATGAAAATTAGTCATGAATTCTAATGTATTTAATTTTTAAATAAATTTAAATTTAAATTTAGTTAATCAGTTAATAAATTTAAGATATATTATTAACTAATAAATTATATGGACAAATAATGAAACAATTCTTATTTTCTCTATCTTAATAAGATAATATATAATTCTTATTTTTGTTATATATTAAATAAATGGTTAATGACACTGAATTATATGTGGTTTGATCTTTTTTTATTTATTTAAGATAACGACACTCCATGCAACAAAATTTGTTAGCCACATAAATATAAAATTAGCACCATCTAACTTTTTTCTTTAGTGAAACGAGTTTTTAAAGTTGGTCATTAAATTAAAAACTTTTGAAAGTTAGATACTGAACTGCAAAAAAAAATCTTAAAAGATTGGTCACTGATACATATATTATCCCTTTTTATTTCAATATTTATATTTTGGAAATTATTATTTGCCTTCCTATATTAATATTTAGTTATAATAAAATTTTTATTATATTTTATTAAAATTTCATTCATTTATAATTTTAAAATATCTGTTAAACTAAAGGAGCTTCTAATTTTTATTTTAATAATAAAAAGATATGATTTTTAATAATATTTTGATTTATGATATAAGATTTGGAAAATAGGTATACTTAGTAATGAATTTTAAGTGGAAGTTTGGACTTGAAGACCAAACTTAAGAAAATTGTAAGATCAACCACTTTGATAGTTCAAGACCTTTAGTTAGGTAATTTGAACTTGATTGAAAATTTTACTTTAAATGTTTGACAACAATAAGGGCTCAAAATTGCATTCATAATTACATAAGTTTTCAAAAGTGCATACAATTTTTACATGCCAAGACACATTATGTGTTTGAGTTTAACTGACATATCTTAGCATTTAGAATAATTTTGGAATTGATTTGAAACTTGTATAAATTGGTTTTTAAAATGAAATAAATGGTTTTGAAAGTTTTAGAAATATCAGAAAGATTTGAGTTTAGAAA
>JAOXYD010228654.1:0-18183 GCA_028565735.1 Pinacopodium congolense
GTTTATTAGTATCATTGAATACAAATCAGTCAACAATTCAAGTGTGGGGGTGTTGTTAATGGGTTATTTATATACTCTCTATTCAAAATATGAAGCAATTTAAAATAAATTGATGATCAACTGTCATAATCAAAAGTATAACATCTTAATTTTTCAAAATAATTGAAATTAAAAGAAAAATGTTCAATAATATGAATCAAAATCGAAAAAATTTTCCACAAATCATTGATTATTTTGAAAAAAATGATAAAATGAAATACTATAAGATAAGAAAAACACAAAGTGTGAACTTATGATATTCCTCCCCCATACTTAAATTGAACATCAGCCCCCAAGGTTCATAACATTAATAAGAAAACATGATATAGGAGAAAAGGGAACAAAAAGCACACAGATAAAAATCATGATACTATTTAACAATCCATCGAAGTTTACGTTAAAAATTGATCATTTGATTATAGAATATTGGAAAGCATAAATGGAAATTGAAAGCATAAGCACAATATACCCAAAAAGAATGCTCCATAGATAGATATATACTACCAAAGTAAAAAAAGGGAGTAGAATACATCTAAAGCCAAAATACATCAGAGGAGTACCCAAAAAGGAAATACATCAAAAAGGAATAAACTAGACAAAAGTACAAAATCATTATCCGTGATCATCGGACAAAAAGGGTATAATCCAAACATCATCTAGCTTGCTGGTAGGAGATGAGAGCAAACATAATCCCATAAGATAGCTATCTGGCTTTGAGTCGTATTAACACAATCATGAACATTATAAACCTGAGTTTGGATGGTAGACAAGGTAGACTAAAAGCTAAACATGCACCACTCCAAAAGAAGAAACATGGTAGTGATGTCCTTAAAAGTGAATGGAGGCATATATGTAGGAGCATCAACTGCAGGTGGAGAATAGTGAATACTAGGAGTGGTTTTAAAACAAGCCTCACCCATGCCTTTCTCAGGAGCTACTACTGTTGTACGTGTTGGTACATCTAAATCATCAATGTGTTTACCAAACTAAAGAGGCCTAAAAACGGTGTTATGTCATTCACCATACACTCAAGTATACTACCAAAGCTTAAAAGTGGATAACCAATAATAGATGAAGGTTGAGGCTACACTACAGCTTAACTCCCAAAGAAAACACCAACCTCCTAAAATACCCTTGTCAAAAGGCTTAGAAAGTAATAATTCTTATAGGCATGCTGATATCAAACCACGTTTCAAATGCTCTAGAGGATAAATCCAAATGGTGGTAGGTCCTTGATATCTCCGAAGTCATGAAACATCTTATACAGGACATAGGTATCCATGCATTAAATTTCATTCAGTCTACTACCTCGAGGGGTTATATTTAAACTTAATAAAGCTACCACTATCTTCTTTGCACCAAAAGCTGATAATTTGGATAATAGCACTTACCTTTGTGGTTTAACAAAGTTTAGAGTGGCACGTGCCTCATCAATTTAAAAGGAGGGATCGAATTCCACTTGATCACCTCCAATCCAATATACCTTGTGATCATATACGATGCCAACATTTAGTAAACCTAATATAGAAGATAATAAAGCACGAGTAATAATGATAGGTGTACCTCACACCATTTATCTGATGTTGATAATGTTTACATAGAATTCTCACACCACTAGTGTATAAAAAGGCCAAAAATCATGAGGATCAAATCCTACTTAAGAGCTTCAAATATGCCTGAAACCTCACACTCTGCATTAAACATAGGCGCTACTAATCGCCTATTGATGATTTCATTCAAAAGATTCCTATCGAGTCCAAATTCTCATAACTTGAGAAATGATCATATGAAGGCACAACACTTCAAAAACAACTAAAACAACATAAAGGAAACATAAAGGAAAGGTAAATTAAACCTAAAAAAACTAAATAACTTAAGACAAAAAGGAAACTACTTAAAGGATTTATATATAAAAAAAAAGCGAAGTGATTAAAAACAACTAGATTAAGAACATAATTAAAAACACACCAGATAAAAACAAATTAAGCACACTAAAAGCAAAAGAGACTCAAACTAAGAAAGCCTAAACTAAAACTTAAAAATCCAAAATGAGACATAACAAAATACTAGAAAACTAAAACTTAAAATCACACTAATTAAAAACTTAGCAAACAAACAAAAACAAAGGGAGCACACATACAAACTTAAATAATAAAAAGATCAAAACCTAGTCTAATAAGGGACTAAAAGGTAAAGAGTTTTAGCTTTTTCCTTAACTTATTTGGTAAATACATTTTGGTTCTTTATCCATTGACTTTAAAAATAGATTGGTCATCAGAAACCTTAATAGTACCATAAGGATAAACATAAAGCACATCATAAGGACTGAAACATCTTTATTTCAACTTTCCAAGAAAGATTTTTAACCTTGAATTATAAATCAAAACTTTATCACTGACCTTAATTTCCCGAGGAATAATATTATTATCATGTCATTTATTAATTCTTATAAAACTTGGAATCGTCATAGGCATCAAGGAAAATTTCATCTTATTCATTCAATTGTAACAACCTTTGCTTTTCCTTGAGTCAAAATCTAGAAACTTTATAACCCAAAATGTCTTATGCTCTAGCTCAGCATGTAAATGACAATATTTTCCATAGATCAAGCAATATGGAGACATGCCAATAGATGTCTTATATGTAGTGTGATACGCCCATAATGCACCATCTAATTTTAAAGACCAATCTTTTCTTGATTCACTAATTGTCTTTTTTAAATTTAATCTCATGATTAGAAGTCTCAACTTGACCACTAGTCTGAAGATGATAAAGCATGACAACCTTATAGATATTTGGATGGGAGGGAATCAAATTTCTTACTAAAAAAGTGCAACCCTCCATCACTAATAATTGTTCTTAATGTACCAAATCTTGTAAAAATATTTTTTTTTAAGGAACCTAACAACACCTTATGCATCATTGGTAAGCAAAGTCACTACTTCAACCCATTTACTTACCTAATCAACTCCAACTAAAATTTATTGATTTGTGTATAATTAGGGAAAGATCAAATAATATTGATACCCTAAAGATTGAAAACTTCACAGATTAAGATATTATTGAAAGGCATTTCATGTATTCTAAAAATGTTTCTAAATTTTTTACCATTATCACCAGATTTTGGATTTCATGTCTTCTGAAATGTTTCTAACTTTTTTACAGTTATCACAAGATTTTATATATTGAAATGTGTCCTTAAATAATATGAGCCAATAGAATCTAGATTCTAACATCTTTTGTACATTTAGTTGGCCTGAAGTGTCCTCCTACATTCTTAAAATGACAATGACTTAAAATAGAAGGCATTTCTTTATAAGGAACACATCATCAAATGATACCATTAGGACAAATATTGTATAAGAATGGATCATACCACAAATATTGTTTAACATCAGTAAGGAACTTTTTCCTTTGCTAATAAGAAAGATCATGAAGAATTACATTGTCTGCCAAATAATTAACATAATCAACAGACCATGGCAAATTTTCCTTTATACTTAGCAATTGCTCTTTAAGAAACACTTCTTTAATGTCTTGACTTTCTCCTTTTTCCAGAACTTCCTCATTTAATTATGATAAATGATCGACAAAAAAATTTTTAGTACCCTCCTTGTCCTTTATTTTAATATCAAACTCTTGTAACAAAAATACCCATCTAATCAATCCTACCTTTACACCAAGCTTATTCATCAGGTACTTTAAAGTCGAATAGTTCGTATAAACTGTTACTTTCAAAAGAATTAAATAGGACTGAATTTTATCAAATGTAAAGACAATAGCTAACATTTCTTTCTCAGTCATTTTATCATTCTTTTGGGTACCATTTAATGTCTGACTCGCATAATAAACCAAATGAAAAATTTTATCCTTCCTTCACCCCCAAACTATACTAATTGAAAAATCACTTGCATCTCACATTAATTCAAAAGATAATGACTAATCTGGTGAAACCAGGTTAGGTGCACTTATATGCTTTTCCTTTATCAGTTTAAAAAAATGCATGCATTTATCATTAAAGTCAAAAGGAGCATCCTTGCTTAAGAGATTAGTAAAAGGCTTTGTGATTTTTAAAAAAACATCCTTAATAAATCTCTGGTAGAATTCTACATGACCTATAAAATTTCTAATAGCTAAAACTGAATTTAGGGGTTAGAAGTTGAGTGATTATGTCTATCTTTGCTAGATTTACTTTAATTACCTGACTAGAAATTTTATCACCAATTACAATGCATTCTTACACCATAAAATAACACATTTCCCAATTTAACAACGAATTTGTCTCCCTACATCTCTTGAACACCTTTTCTAAATTTTCTAAGCATGAATCAAATGATGTTCCAAAAACTAAAAAAATCATCCATAAATACTTTGATGCAATAATCAATCATATATGAAAATTCTGCCATCATACAACATTGAAATGTGGCAAGGACATTACATAATCCAAAAGTCATACATCTATAAGCAAAGGTGCCATAAGAAAAATAACGGTTGTTTTCTCTTGATCCTCAGGGCTATTAGAATTTGCAGGTAGTCACTATACCCATCTAAAGCACAATAAAAACTGTGCCCAGCCAATCTTTCTATAACTTGGTCAATGAAAGGTAATGGGAAATGATTCTTTTAGTAGAGTCATTTAATTTTCAATAATTGATACACATAAACCAGTCAGTTACCTTTCTTATTGCTATCATCTCAATTTGATCACTTTAAACTACAGTAGTGTTACCTTTCTTACGTACCACTTAAATTGGGCTAACCTAAGCTATATTAGAAATAGGAAAAATTATTCAAGTATCTAGAAGCTTCACTACTTCATTCTTAACTACTTCTTTCATGTTTAGATTTAATCTTCACTCCAATTGGACCAAAGGCTCAATTCCTTCTTCCATAAAAATCTTGTATGTATAAATTTAAGGGCTTAATCCCTTAATCTTTGCAACAGTCTAACCAATAGCTCCTACATGATCTCGCAAAACTCTTAATAAGCTATCCTCCATAGTTTCAGTTAAAGATGGAGATATAATGATGAGTAATTGTGATGGAGGACTAAAAAATACAAACTTTAAATGCGAAGGAAGACACTTGAGTTCTATATCTAGTGGCTTCTCTATCGATGGCTTAAGAAAAGGCTTAATGGGCCCATTTAGAAGTTCATAGGTCTTAGATAGAGGCCAACTAGAGGACTCCTTTTTTACTTTCAAAGCACCTAGAATTCCACTTATCTCTTCCTCATCCATGTCTATAGACTGAGAATAAGTTAACACCTTTTACAAAGGATCTAAACATAACACTATTAAAGGGTCGATCTCAAAATGTCTAACTCTTATAAAATTGAAACAATCATAATCCATAGGATGCTACATCACCTTAAAAACTTCAAATTCTATCTCTTCATCCTAGAGTTATAAAATTAATTTACCACCTTACACATCAATCAGTGCCCTAGCCATGGTCATAAATGGTCATCTAAGAATAATAGACACCTTGTTATCTTCCTCCATATCCAACACTAAGAAATCAACAAGGAAAATAAATTTATCCACCTTAACCAAAACATCCTCTATGATCCCTCGTGTATATGTAATAAAACAATCTGCCAATTATAATGAAATTTTTGTGGGCTTTCATTTTTCCAATCTTGACTTTTTAAAAATAGATAAGGGCATCTCATTAATACTTACTCCTAGGTCCATTAATGCCCTATCTATTTACAAGTTACCTATTATACAGGAAGGGTAAAGCTACTAAGGTACTTGAGCTTAGGAGACAACTTCTTTAGTAGGATTGTAAAACATTCCTCATTGAACTTTACAGTTTCATAATCTTCCAATTTCCTCTTCTATGACATAATGTCCTTTAAAAACTTAGCATAGCTTGGCATTTTTACTATAGCTTTAGTAAATGTAATATTGATATGAAAGTTTTTAAACGTTCCCACAAATTTCCCAATTTTCTTATTTAGATTTGCGTTCTTGAAATTCTAGTTTTGTATGGTTGCATATCTGGGTCAATAAAAGGCCTATGGGGTTTATCTTTCTCCTCACTCTTTACTTCCTTTCCTTTTTCATTTTCATTTTTGGCTTGCACCATTATCTCCTTACTCCTTTCTTCTTTTTCTTTCTTCTTCCTATCTAAGTCTCCACTTTCCACTTCCTTTCCACATCTAAGGGTGATAGTCTTAGCATATTTTCTAAAGTTAAGCTTAGTGATACTAGGTAATTAACTAGGTGTACGCTCTTTCACAAGGCTTGCTAATTGGCTCACTTAATTTGTTAAATCTCATATTTAACTTTGCATATTTTGTCTTATTTTTTGGATATATCTAAACATAGTCTCATATATACTAGAATTCTCTTAAATAGCATATTGGTTATAAAGCCAATGAAGGGTTCTTTTGAGGATTGGCTAGTATGTGTTTGGTAGTTTTGGTTACACACTATGAAAAATTAGGGTGGTTTCTCCAATCAAGAATGTAATTGTTTGCATATGGGTCCCCTCTTTGCCTATTAAAATTTCTTAAATATTAGGTTTGTTTGGGTTCCTAGGCAAAAAGACTTCGTACTTGACAATCTAAGGATGAATGGGTAGTGCTACCGTAACTCTCACATGCTATAGGACCTCTATGAGAAGTAATACCAACTTGCTTTTCTAAGTTCTCCAATTACTTACTAAGGACTACTATTTGAGTTATCAATGTTGTTGTGTCATTAATAGCATGAGCTTCTAATGGTTTCTTAGGCTTCTCTTAGAATTATATTAAAAGTTATTAGTCATCAGTTCCTTGATTAACCTAAAACTTTTGTCTGTAGCTTTTCTCATAAGGTTTCCTTCAGTTGCAACTTCTATCATACTATAGATGAATGGCATAAGTATAGTATAGAAAATATATACTTAATCACAAGTACTAAACCCATGACTAGGGCACTTAAAAAATATTTCACAAAATCTTTCACAGTCCTCATACAAACTCTCATTTTCATATTGGGAAAAAGAAGATATTTGATTTTTCAATTTAGTTATCTTATTGGGTAGAAAGAATTTAACAAAGAACAAATTTATAAGGTCATTCCATATTGTGATGGAATGACCTTATGAAAAGTATTTAACCAAGACTTAGCCGTGTCCCTAAGAGAAAAAGGGAATAGCTTAAGCTTAATTCCATCATCAGACACTCGTTGGCTTCTAAAGAGATCACAAACATCTATAAAATTTTATAAATGGTCATTAGCATCTTCTAAAAATGAACCACCAAACTGGAAAGATCGAATTATATAAAGAATGCCATATAGAACGTCAAAGTCATTAGAATCTATCCTATTTCTAATAATGCTATCCAAAGGTCTAGTTCTATTTCCTAATGTTAATTCCATCATAGTTGGTTCTCTATTTTGCTCCTAAGGTCTTGCAACTAAGTGTTATTGGCTGGTTTAATAGTCATTAAGATCAAATAAATTTATCAATTAACATGCAAATCAAATTCAATTCAAAACCAATAATACAGTAGTGTACCAGTCAACAAGTAATCTAATGAAGTATTTTTATAACTCCAAGTATCAAACCCATACGGAAATAGTATGATTACTAAGGCAATTAGATTACACTTATCTAGGAAGCTCAAGATTACTAAATTAATTAAGCTAATACAGCTAAATTAACTTTAAAACTTCCAAATATTGCTATGAATTCCTAATTGCTTAAGGATTATCAAATTGAATATCTTTGTAAAGGCTTAGGCTTTAAATGGATTAATTGAGTTATAAAATGGATTGGAATGCCTAATATAGGGTCTACACTAAATTAAGACATTGCTATAATTAAGACAATGCCTTATCACTAATCATCCCTAATTGATATTTGGTTATTTCATCAATTAATTGGTATTAGGCTTAAAGTTCAATAAGTTCTAATCCTAAATTCCATACTCAAAATTAGTACCCTCATGATTAACTAAAGTAGATTTCTCGGATACTTAATTAAAATCATGTTTTTTTATTGATTTTTCCAATGATTAAAGTAGATAACTATCATATCTTTAATCAACTTTAATCTTATCTTAAGTGATCAAGTTAAGACAAACTTTAAGATCTCAAATAAACAAGGATTAACATCCAAACATGTGATAAAAACTCATTCAATCCAATAAGAACCTATCCTTAGCATGAAATCAACCTAAAACATCATATATAAATAAGAAAATTCATATTCATAAAAACAACCCATAGTCTTGAACATATATGAATAAAGAGAGTAGAATAAGTGAAAGAAGGGTTTACATCTCACCAAATGTTATTCCAAAGTGCTAAACAACCTTCCATAAATTTAACAAACTCTTGGAATCCTTTAACAAAAACCTGATATTAACATGAAAAAAGCTAGAAAATAAAAATAGAAAAGAAACCTAACTAAAGAAAGAAAGAAACGCTAAGCTAAATCTTAGATTTGGATATCTCAATTTGTTCTAGTATGCACGAATTTAGGTTTTATGGCATCATATATGTCTCAACTGTAAGTGAGAAGCAAATGGACAAGTTACTTCCAATCAGAATTGAAGAACCAACTGGAAATGGCTAGACTACTACATAAATAACAATTGAAGAATAGTTAAATGGTGCCTTTTAACCCCCACATTTAACTTTAAAAGCTAACTTAAACGCAGGTCTTCAAGGGTTAAACATGGGGTGCCTTGGAGACCTACATTTTACTCCATTCTTGCTCCAATCTTCATATTTTCTTAAATTTTCACTTCATTTAATGTTAATCTACAAATTAAACATTCTAAGACATAAGTCAAAAACTTTAACATCAAAATAGAGGTGAATCAACATTAAAATATTAAGGAAAATAATATGAAATGAACCCCTATTAACTCCCTTACACTTAAATATTTGCTTGTCCTTAAGCAAATTAATCCATCATCAATTCGAAAATGACATATAATCTTAGGAAAATAAATAATCCATTAAACCATTCCTTAATCATCCAATTATCAAACAAATCCTTAAAATACCATATGATTAATGAAACATGTAAGTTAACAAACAACTTAAGATAACCTCATATTCTTTCAAACTTCAATATAAATCACACAAGTCATTTTCAAATATAAAATGAACATTCTAAAAGAAAAATAAATCATCCTTTAACAAAAATCACATCAATTAAACATTAAGCACAATCATGAAACAATAATTCTATTATGGCTTAGTTGAGAGGTCATTCAATTTTTTAACATGAAGATGAACATTTTGTTGTGAAAATCCCCGATTACTCAATTGAGTCACCTCACATCAATTTGATACTAGCACCACTCTTTAACTTCAACCAATTAGTTCGAAGCCAGTGGAATGAATGAAAAATATTCTCACTTTGAATACACTTTAAGCACTTTTTACTTTCTTTTTTTCTTTCTTTTTTTTCTTTTTCTTTTTGGTTTTGAAATTGATTTCAATTGTAACAAGATATGAAAATGTCTAAAAGAAGTTCCGAATCACCTTAAAAACTTACATTTTATACCTAGAAACTCATCATGATAATTAAATATTCATTATCCAAATATGAAGAAATCAAAGTTAAATGTTAATAAACATGATTAACTAAGAATATACCATCTTAATTCATCAAAAATAATTGAAATTAAAAAGGAAAATTTCCAATGATATGCATTAGAATAAAAAAAATCCACTAATTATAAATTATCTTGAAAATATGATAAAATGATAAACTCGTGAATAATTAAACGTAAGTGCGAAACAACCATTTCCTTCTCCACACTTAAACTGAACATTGTTCTTAGTGTTCATAAAATCAACCATAAAGAACAAAATGAGATATAAAGGGAAGAAAGGACCTTAAATGAAATGAAAAAATCTTTAACGCTCCATTGAAGGGAACATTGGAATTTTAATCTTTGCTCGCAAATGAAAATGATAAAAGGAAAATGAAAACACAAAAGACAATAATAAAATAAATGATCCTACATGTATAAAGATAAGTCATCCAAGTACATCAGTGATGTCAAAACACATCAAAAGAACCTATAATATAGGAGAAGTAGCCAAACTAGAACTAAAGAAACGAAAATACAACTGAAAAAAAAACAACAAAAGCACATGGTCCAAGAACAAAATGTGTAACCATAATCAAATGGAAATTAGGACTTGGTTCATCTGCCTACTGACATGCCTCAATCCTCGCTAGTCAGTAGTCAATGCTCTCCACCATTTGTTATATACGCACTAATCGACTCTCAAGTCTTAGAAGAATGGATATCACATCAAAGGAAGGCTCAGAAGGAGGTGCAGGAGGGACATAGGCTCGAGTATGATTCACTGGTGGTGGCTTATGCACACTCGAAGTGGCCTTAAAGGAAGCCTCTCCTATACCTTCCTCAGAAATTAGAAAAGGGGCAAGCATTAGAATATCATCATCATTAATACACTCACTTATCTACCTGTAATTGTTTAAAAATGGTGTTCCTCCACTCCCCACCAACTTGATAATATGACCAAAGGTTAAGAAGCGAATAAGAAATGGAGTTGGTTGAATGTACAGCTACCTCACTAGTAAAAGAAACTCATGTTGCCTTAAAAATCCTCATGAGTAAACATGAAAAGCAGAAGTTCTTTGTCTAGCAAGTAAATATGACTACATTCCTCATGCTCTGTAAAATAAAATAAGCCAAAGGAAATCCTTCTATAGCTCCTAATCCATGCAGGAACTTGTAAAAAAGATAGGTATCATCGAATCTAATCTCATTGAGACCACTAGCCCTAGGAAGCACATTTTCACTAAATATGGCCACAACTATGCGATCTCTAACAGACAACTGATTAGTAGGATACCCTCTCTTTTGAGGTGGGCCAACCAATCCTAAATGAGCTCTAGTTGCATTAATAGAGGAAGAGGGATCAGAAGGAACCGAATCACCTTGCACTCGATCCATCATCGCCTAAATCTCACACCCTAAAAATGAAGCAAGGAAAGAACGAGTGATAATAACTTGGGTACCTCTAACCGAAGAGCGAATATCATGAAGATCTAAGGTGTTATTTTCCTCTATATTGACGAAGAACTCCTTTACCAATAAAGGGTAATATGGACCCACTAAGGTGAGTATTAAGAGCCACTTAAGGGTTTGGAAAAGAGGGAAACTTGGAATTCGGCTTCCACATCAAGTTCAATAGACCTCTCTATAATGAATTTGTTATTGTACTTGGCCTTAAACTAATTGGAATTCTCTTGGTTGGTGAAATGAGAACAATCAAATTTCGACCTTAATTCGAAGCTAGAGGCTCAAGTAGAATGACTAGGTGCTATCTGAACAAAAGTAATTCAATAAACATATCAAAGCAAGTCAAAAACACAAAGAAATTTAGAAAAAAAATATATCATGAATATTTAGTTCATCGGAAAAATCCCTAAATTTTGATAATGAAATTAGGTCACAAACTTGAATCCATTAAAAAGCTTATGCAATTTCTAACTCAATGGTATAAACAATCTATCCAATTGGAGCTTTGAATTGAAGAAGATTGAGAAAAATACCTTTGGTGATGAATAGGGATCTGAATAGGTGCAGAGGATTTCTGAGATATTCTAGGGAATTTAGGAGTGATTTGATGGTAAAATCAAGTTCTAGACCCAAAAAAAAGCGACAAATAGACACCAAGAATAGAAGATTTGGATGCAAAATGAGCAAGTTATGGCAATTTTAGAGAAAAAGAGGTTAATGGCGTCGAGAGCAAGCTTTGGAGAAGAAGAAGACAAATTCGAAACTGCGTCATTTATACACAAAACAAGGAGTTAAACCGCAACACCTAGGAAGTTAAATAGCGATGTTTAAATGGTCACATTTAAGTCCCCAAACATGAGTAAAATGACAGTTCAAAGAGTTAAACACCGCCCTTTAAGTACCACATTTTACTTTCCAAAATGCAAATTTTAGCATGAAAAACACACTAAAATTCATAAAATTAATCCTAGTTCAAGTTCCAATCATTCCAAATGGAGTAAACACACAATTGAACATGTATCAAGGCTAAAAACACTTAAATCACACTAAAATCAAATTAAAGAGGATTAAACAAACCTAAAACAAAGACTAAACTTTAAAAGAAAAGACTTAAACACTTAAATTTGTAAAAGAGAAACTAAACACTAAGTTAAACTGAAACCATACACAAAATTGAAAACGAAACATGCTCAAACACTAAGGAAAACATAGAAAATAAAATCACAATAAAAACACACATAATTAAAAGACTTAACACTTTACTAAAACAAAAGAACTAAATCAACTAAGATTTCACAAAAGACATTAGAAACACACTAAATATAACTAAACAAACACACTAGACTTGCATTAAGGAATCCCAAAAGAGGCTTTATAGGATCAAAGCAAAAGAAAACAAAAGAATCACACTAGAAAGCTAAAAACAACTTAGAAACACACTCAAAGAGTATACTAGATTAAACTTAAACCTACGGCACACCAGATTAATAAAAAAGAACTTAATCCATAGTTGGGTTGCTTCCCAATAAGCACTTCTTTAAGATCTTTTAACTAGACCTTAAAGTTAGGAAATTTTTAATCAAAATTTTAGCTTACTATCTGATTAATTAGATCCAGTCTTTCCATAAGGGCAAGCTAACTCCCCAAAGGTCCTTACACCTTTAAGTTGGTGTTAAAAATCATCACAAAACCTACCTTTGAAGAAAAACAACACAAAGCTCTTACCTTTAATAAAGTATCATGGAAGAAGGCTAAGAATTACCACTTTTAACCTAGGAATAAAAGTAGTAACACCTAGAAAATCAATGCTCTCATATGTAACTTCACTTGGCTCATCCTTAACAATTTCATTACAAGCCTCCATCTCACTCTCCTTTGAATCAATAAGCTTTTCCTTACCATCAATGATGTTTTCTTCATGTTTTGTTCTAGTTTCTTCTTCTAAGGAAAAGTCTTGACTTACAATTTTAGCAAATTGAACTATAAATTCATAAAGTGATTCATCACTCTCCAAGGTTGCATCAAAAGGCTCAAATGCTTCACTTTTAAAATCATGACTAGGATTCATGTTCACATCAACTTCCTCATCATTATCTAAATGAAAAATTGATTCATCATTTTCTAAAGCTTCATCAGAACTTCCAACATTTTATAAGTCAAAAGCTTGATAATGATGCAAACATTCATCAATTTCAACATCATTAAGATCAAAAGGAATTAAAAACTCTTGCTCATTATTATGCACGTAAGAAGTATTTAATTCACTTAATTCTAATACAGGGGAACATTCAATAGAAATGGAGAATATTCTTGAATGGATTTTTCCAATTGTGCCATTTGGGATTCTAATTGCAATCCTAAAAGAGATTTATCCTTAATTCTACTTTCTTTGACAAGGGAACGCATTTTTCTAAATTCCCTCATTAAATCCTTCATTTCAATTAATTTAGCTAAGCAACTTCATGAACAGAAAAAGGTTCATAAGATGATCTATAAAATTACTTAAAAGAATCTTATAAATAAGATGATTAACAAGGAGAATAAGACGGTTCAAATTGAGATGGATTTTTCCATGAATAATTATGGTAAGATGAATGATCAAAAGCAAACGATTCTTGATTGGATTCATCATGGTTTACCTATTTATTACTTTCTTCAACAGGCTCATACTATTGATAATCTTTCCAATAATCATTTTGCCCTACATCTTTTAATAACTAAAAGTAGGCACCAAAAGATGTGCAATATATAAATTAAAACACAAAATAAACATAAAACACAAGAACACAACAAACAAACAAGAAGAAACAAAGGAACCCAATATAAGCAATATTTAGAACCTAGAGTAATTGACACTGATATATTCCTAATATCATAACTGAATTTCCCAGGCAACAACGTTAAAAACTTGTTTTTGGCTGGTTTAATAGTCACTATGCTCAAATAATTTTATCAATTAACATGTAAATCAAATTCAATTGAAAACCAATAATACGGTAGTGTACCAATCAACAAGTAATATAATAGAGCATTTTTATAACTTCGAGTGTCGAACCCACAAGGAAATAGTGTAACTACTAACGTAATCATATTACAATTATCTAGGAAGTTTAAGATTACTAAATTAATTAAGTTAATACAACTAAATTAACTTAAAAACTTCCAACTATTGCTATGAATTCCTAATTGCTTAAGGATTACCAAATTGAATAGCTTTGCAAAGGCTTAGGTTTTAAATGGCTTAATTCAGTTATGAAATGGATTAGAATGCTTAATCTAGGGTCTTCACTAAATTTATGGCATTTCTATAATTAAGAAAATGCCTTATCTCTAATCATCCCAAATTAATCATTTGTTATTTCATCAGTTAATAGGTATTAGGCTTAAAGTTTAAGAAGTTTTAATCCTAAATTCCATATTTAAGATTAGTACCCTCATGATTAACCAAAGTAGATTTCTCATATCCTTAATTAAAACCATGTTATTTACTGATTTTTCCAATGATTAAAGTAGATAACTATAGGATCTTTAATATCTTTAATCTTATCTTAAGTGAACAAGTCAAGACAAGCTTTAAGATCTCAAATAAACAAATATGCACATCCAAAAATGTGATAAAAACTCATTCAATCCATTAAGAACATGTCCTTAGTATGAAATCAACTTAAAACATCATATATAAACAAGAAAATTCAGATTCATCAAAATAGTCTATGTTCTTAAACATATAAAAATAAAGAGAGTAAAATAAATGTAAGAAGGTTTTAGATTTCACAATTGTTATTCCAAAGTGTTAGACATCCTTCCATCAATTTAACAAACTCCCAGAATCCTATAAAATAACCAAAACTTAACATAAACAATGTTAGCAAAGAAAAACTAAAAAGAAACCTAAAGAAAGAAAGAAACTCTAAGATAAATCTTAGATTTAGATCTCTCCATCTGTTCTAACATGCACGAATTCAGGTTCTATGGCTTCATATATGTCTCAATTGTAAGTGGGAAGCAAGTGGACAAGTTGCATCCAATCATAATTGAAAAATCAGATGGAAATGTCCCAATTGCTACTTAAACAACACTTGAAGAATAGTTAAATGATGTCATTTCACCCCTCACATTTGACTCTAAAAGTTAACTTAAACGCAATTCTTCAAGGGTTAAACGTGGGTGCTTTAGAGACCATTGTTTTACTCCATTATTGCTCCAATATTCATATTTTCTTAAATTTTCACTTCAATTTGATGTTAATCTATAAATTAAAAATTCTAAGACATAAATCAAACAATTTAACATCAAAATAAGGATGAATCATCAAAATATCAAGAAAAATCATATTAAATAAACCCCTATTAAGTGATCCTGGTCCTCCATTTCTAAAGGATTATTTTCCATGTGACCATCACTACATATGCTAGCTCAAGATTCTTTTTTTTTTTTTACCTACGGATAGTTCGCTCAAGTTTTGGATTAAAACCAAGTTTCTTGGGTTTTTGGCCGCGAGTTTGCATGTAAGATTAAACAATCAAATATAATAAAAAAACTATTAAATAACTAAGCAAAAACACTAAGAAACAAAGCACACTTCAAACAAAAGCAAACAAGGCACTTTAAAAATATTAATAAGCCCTAGAGTAATTGATACCAATTTGTTCCTAGTATTTTAATTATGTTAAATCTCCAACAACGTTGCCAAAAGCTTGTTATTAGTTGATGATTTAGGTGAAATTATCCAAATTATCAAAATTAATTGTCAAATTAATCAATTGAAGTACACTTTCTTAAAAAAATTTCAAAATCAGCTTTTTAGGAAGTATATCAATCAACAAGTAATATACTGAAGTAGTTAAGATCCAAATTATCATTCCATACGGAATAAACTATGCAAGTACTAAGTCAACTAGATCACAATTCTCTATAGAGGCCCATTCGAACGAAATTACTAATTAGAATTACCAAATTAAATTAACAACTTCAAGTTATGTAAAGAAGACTATAATTGAGTTTAAGGATTGCTTAATGGATTAAATGGGTAAGGATTTGGTTTTAAATGATCTAAACAGATTAATTAAGGATTGATAAGCACACCTAGGATATCTTCAGTAATTCAAGAAAAGGCTATGGCCAAGTCAATGTCCTTTCTCTATCATTCCTATTCTATGGTATGGTTCACTTATAGATTTAGGAAATAGGCTTAAAGTTCAATAAGCTTAACCTAAAAATTACATTTTTCATATTAAAACCCTCAAGATTAACTAACCAATGGTCATATATTGTTTAAATCTTGTTGCTTAGTGATTTTTCCAATGATTAAGGTAGTTAGTCATATGTTATTAAGAATCTTTTATCTTTATTTTAAGTGATCAAGTTAAGATAAGCTTTAGGCATTCAAAATAAGTAAAGGCAACCTTCAATCATGCACAAGCATGCATTCAACACATTTTCAAATCATTTACTAGTTATTCCTTAGCTAAAAATTAACCCATCCACTTATTTGAATCGAAAAACACATTATATTCATCAATAACATCATATTCTTAAATACATATAAACAAAGAGTGGATTTCAATGTAAAAATTGATTACGAAAGCACCAAATCTTGCTACAAACATATTTACATATTTGAATCATGTGTTCAATATAATCCTCAAAAACAAACTTAAATCTTCAAATCACAACCAAAAAGATGAAGAATATAAAAAATAAGCCCTAAACTTTGAGAGAATTTGAATTTCTACTCTACAAATGTGTTTTCCCCTTTCTTCTCTACTAAAATTGGCTTCAAATGATCAATATATATGTCTACTACAAGTTGGAAGCAAATTACATAAGTTGCAGTCAATAGGAGGAGGAGACTAAGTTGGAAAAGTCGTGACAGGTACCTAAATAGCACTTGAAATAGATCTAAATGGCACTATTATACCCCCACTGTTTAGGTCCTAGCATTGACTAAAACATTGGTCTATAAGGCTTAAATGCAGGTTGCTTTAGGACTGTCGTTTTACTCCTGTTTTGCTCCAAAATTCATATTTTCCTTAATTTTCACTTCAATTGGGGATTATCTACAAATTAAACAAATTCAAGCATAAATTAAGTAATTAAACAACAAAATATGGATGAATTTAAATCAAAATATCATGAAAATCACCATGAAATAAACCCCTATCATTGAGCTTAATAGTAGTGATATGTGTTCAAATATTGATTCAATTGATTTGTTACACTTAGTAATTAATACCTTAAAAAGGTTTATAATACTAACTTTAGCTCATATTTGATTCTAGGTACATCTTGGAAGTAAAGAAGCTAAAGTGGTCCAAGAGCATGTCCATTGAAGTCATTTTCTAATTTTTCATTTTTTATTAATTTTCTAAAATGTTTGTACAAAAATTAAATAAAAGTAAAAGTCTGTGTTCAACACGTCTGCCCTATTAAACACAGACGTGTCTGCGTTTCGTAGACGCAAGTCCGAAAAGGGTTTTTTTTTTTTAGGTTTTGTTTTCTCTAATTTTGCAAGTCCTTGGCAGCTAGGAGAGGACGGCGATCGAGGAAATCAGGTGCAAACAAAGGTCCAAGGGTAGTATTTTTAGCATCATTCTTCGTTGTTTCAGCTCAACCACAACAATAATAATGGAGATTATAGCCAATGGTGAAAGTTGGAGGACAAAGATGGAGGGCTAAATTTCCAAGCTGGTTTAACGGGGACGTCGAAGCCAAGACATGGTTAAGATAATTTTATTTTTTTAATGTTACAATTTCTTGTCGGATTATTGTGTTGATTACGTTGATTTAAATCGGGTTTTGAATAGATAATTGGAATACATTATTTTGATTGTTTATTTCGAACCTATTGCTAAAACATTGAATTTAATTCGTAATTGTTATTTTTTATATTTATTTGTAGCATCTAAAGATCTCGTATCATTAGGAACAACACAACTTAAGTTAGAGAACCCGAACATGTGAGGTTACTGCTTATATTGATTTTTTTCCATTACATAATGCAGCTGCCAGATTAAATTTAGAGATCGTATCCTAGATTATTTGGTAGTAAGGTTTAATTAATGATCGTATCTTGATTAAACACAACCTAAGGGAAAACTGAGATTATTGGAGTGTTCTATTAGTCT
>JAOXYD010228665.1:0-18183 GCA_028565735.1 Pinacopodium congolense
ACAAAAGGTAATTTACCTGTTATAACAATATAAATACAAAGAAATAAAGTAATTTGTTAAATTCCATGAAAACTAAATAAGATTGGGGCTTTAATAAGATTACTTTTCAAATAAATAAATAAATATGATTAGAACTTTAATCAAATATTTGGTTATTCTTGATTTTTTATTTAGAAAGGTAACCCTCACTACTATTTTAGAGATATTAATTTAATTTATTTAGTGGGCTAGGCTCCTGTTAGTCCCTATAGCACCTAAGATAGGGTGACTTAGGGGCTTTCAAAATTTCTTCTAAGTTATACAATCTAAGGTCACCAAATTTCTAATATGCAAAAGCTAAAATTCAATTCCTAGTTACTAAGTGTCAAATTAATAGTACTTTTAGATGTTATTTGATGTAAATTTACCCCTAATTTCATGTTTAAATGTTGAATTATTATTTAGAATTGATTAATTTGCAAATTAATGTGATTAACTGAGGATTGGTGTGAAAAGAAAGAAAAAAACATCACATTCTGGACCCTCAACATAGGTATAGAATGACCTAAGTTGAAGGACCAGCAACCCACGTTAAAGGATGCAAGATTAGGTCATCAACGACAGTCTAACGACCTTTAATGGTGGTTAAGACCTACTGTTGTTCTTCAATGCTCAACCACCATTGTAAACATAGACATGTATATTCAATAAGATTTTTCAAGATTTGTTGTCACAAACTTTGTCAATATTAGGTAGTAGCTCTCTTATAAATTGAGAGGCATTCTAGGCTTTAGATCATAGCAGAGTTAAGATTAAAAAATTTCTTTTTATTTAGTTTTTTAAATCAAAGTAATTTTAGTTTGTTTTTCTAATATTTTCCATTTCAATCTTTTATAATTGAGTTTTCTAGGTTGGTTATGGATTCCAGAAGTTTTATGCACATATTCAGAGTTAGAACAAGATCTAAGGACGTAATTTGGATTATTTTAAATTATTAATTTCATGTATTAATTTTATTATTTTTAATTAATTGAAGTTATGTTGCTTAAGTTAATTATTTCATGTTCTTTTATTAATATGTGGGCTTAATTTGATTTTTAACAAAGGTCAAGTTGTATAATGTGTTAATTGATGCCTAATGAATGATTTGTGAGCTAATCTTTGTTTATTGAATGCTTAATACTTGTCTTAACTTTATCACTTAATATAAAGTCATTAGGTAATCTAGGATCCAAGAAATCTACTTGGATTATTAGATAAATCAATAAACAATGTGGTTTAAATAGTGAATGACCAAACTACTGTTAATCATGAGGATGCTAGTTTTGAAATATGAAATTTTAGGACTAGACTTATTGATCTTTAGGCATGTTACCTAAGTCTGACGCATGACCAAACTTCAGAATATGATCAATAGAGATAAGGTAGTGACTTAACCATAGCACTGTTTTGATTTAGTGAAGATACCTTAGTTTAGGCATCACAAATGAGAAATTAATTAAATCATCAGCCATCTGAACCTTGACTGCATAATTAGGAAACACAATTTTAAACTCCTTTACAATTGTTGGAAGCTTTCTAGGATAGTTTTATAGACTTTAATTTTGTAATTCTATAATTTCAAGTTCTCTAGATATTTATAATCCAAGTGACCTAGGCATTACATACCTTCCCCGTGGGATCAACATTCGGAGTTTTAAATATACTCCACTATATTACGTTTTGACCGATGCACTTGTCGAAAATTTAGACTTGAATTAATTGTGAAATTGTGTGACAAAAGATAGATTTAATTAATTTTATTTTACAGATGGTTTACTAATAGAAAAATTTTTGGCACCGTTTTCGATGAGGAAAATAGATATGATACTAAGAATATGTCGATGTTAATTACTCTAAAGTTTATTTTAATGTTTAGTTTAGAATTTTCTATCTTTGTTTTGATTTTTTTATGAGAGATGTGATGACATCATGACCATTGGAAAGACTGCCAGTGGTATGAGTATAAAGTAAAAGAATTTGAATATGGATGTAATTGGGAAAATTATAATGTATAGATCATGATTCATATCCCTTTGACTAGTCACCTTACCCTGATTACTTTTGGCTAAATCCATCCCACTTTAAATCACCTTCCTGTCCTTATTAATCACCCCAATTTCAATTTCATTATGACTACAATATTGAACCTTTTGAACCATGTCTAGATTATAAAGCGAGAGTTATGAAATTAATTATAATGAAAGATCTTATGCGAGAGCTCAGAAAAATGAAATTACTTCAAAATTAGGGACATAGTCAATTTAGAATTGAAACTAAAGATCTAAATGGAGCAATTACAAATATCAATACGAGAAACATATCCATTTCAACTGTACAAGATCACTTAATACGACCCAAGTGACCTAGAAATTCTTTATATCAATAATGGTTAGTAAGGGCTTTCAATTATTAATAAGTGCATGAATGATATGTAAGCTCTTGAAAATGGAGAAATTGAGGAAGCCTTGGAAAGTAGTGAAGAAATTGATGAGTCTATGGTTGAAGTTAATGAGAAAAAACCAAAATCTTATGATTTCGAAGCCACTGAAATTCAATTAAATGGTAGTGAGGAGAAGCTCATTCATGAATATAGGAATCTGAAAAAGAACTTAATGATGCGACAGTTAAGAGTGAGGAATTGTTAGAATTTAAGGTACCACTTAAGAGCATTGATTTATTGGGTTATATCTTTTGATCCTATGTTGAAATTTTTCATTCATGAATTTTTACCATGGTACTTTAATAATGGTGAAAGTCATGCATTATTTTTCATCAAAGGTTGGATTTATGATGAATTTGAACACCTAAATGGAGGTGTAAGAACCTTTAAGAGTTTTAATTGTCTAAATCAAGAGAATGAAGCAAAGAATTTAGGTGTTGGACTAAGATTGAAAATTTTCTAACCTTAGGGTCCAGCTAAAAGACCTTAAAGAAGTAGTTTCTGGGAGGCAACCCAATCATAGATGTAGGAAAGTCTGCTTTGAATAAAAGATGGTGTGTTTTCCATTTTGAGTGTGCTAGTGTGCTTTGAATAAATTAATGCGCTTTTGGTGTGATTTTATGAGTTTTCTTCAGAAGTGTTTTTCTATTTCTCGAACTTTTATCTTTTATATTTAAATTTTTAGTTGCTATAATTCACATCGACATAGGGTTGTCATGATAATATCTATACGTGTGTATTTCTTTCCTGTATCTTACATTTTATACTTTATTGTCAATTTCTAAACATTAAGGACAATGTTCAATTTAAGTGTGGGGAAGGGATATATCGTTTTATCACACTAGAGTATCTTTTTTCTTATAAGATATCATTTTGTTATCTTTTTTCTTAATAATATATAATTTGTAGAAATATTTCAAATTTTTAGTTTTTCATTGAAACTTTTTCCTTTGGAGTTCAATTATTTTTAGGATTTCAGACGTTATATTATTCATTAATCGTGATAATTAACAATTGAATTTTATTTCTTCATGTTTTTCGAAAGATGAACACCTAGTGATCATTATGATTTCTTTGAATAAAATATATATGCCTAGGTGATTTGTGACTTCTTTTTAACATTTTCATCATCTTATTTTAGTTTTTAAGAAAATCATAGAAAATTTATTTTAAAAAGATATTAATAAGTAAGTAAATAAATTCACTCCACTAACTTTTAACTGATAAAAAGGTTAAAGTTATTGAATGGTGCTAGTATTTAGTTAATGTGATGTAATTTAGTTGAGTAACTAAGAGTGTTCATGATAAAGTGTTCATTTTCACGTAAAAAGACTAAATGACTTCTCAATTAAGTTTCTAAAACTCACTTTTGCATTTTCATGTTAAAAATGAATAAAATATGTAAACAATTTAAAAGATGATCCATTTTACTTTGTGTATATTCATTTTATATTTAGAAATGATTTTTGTGAATCAGGTTAAAGTTTGAAGAAACATAAGTTATCTCAATTCACTTGTTAATTGACATGCTTAATTACTTATTATAACATCTTGATGATTTTGATAATTGAATGAATTAGGAAAATATTTCAATGATTATGCTTGAAAAGTTTAATTTATTACCACAATTATATTATATTTAGAAAATTAGATGATGGATTGGTTTGCTGGAGGACAAGCAAACTCTTAAGTCTATGGGAATTGTGAGGGGTCAAATTAATAGTATTTTTTAGATGTTATTTGATGTAAATTTAACTCTAATTTCATGTTCAAATGATGAATTATTTTTTGGAATTGATCAATTTGAAAATAAATGTGATTAATTGAAGATTGGTGTGAAATTAAAGTAAAAACATCACATTTGGCACCCTCAATATGGGTTTGGAATGACCTAAGTTGAAGGACCAGCAACCCACGCTAAAGGTCACCAGACCAAGTCATCAATGACATTCTGTTGCCCTTCAATGGTGTTGCTTCTTCGGTGCTCAACCATCATTGTATATGCAGACATGCATTTTCAACAAGATTTTTTAAGATTTGCTACACCAAACTTTGTCAATATTAGGAAGTAGCTCTCCTATAAATTAAGGGGCATTCTAAGCTTCAAAAATTTACGATTAAAACAATTATTTTTATTTAGATTTTAATATCAAAATAGTTTTAGGTTGTTTTCTTATATTTTCCATTTCAATCTTTTATAATTAAGTTTTCCAAGTTGATTGCGGATTCTAGAAGTTGTATCATGTATTCAAATTTAGAACACCATCTGAGGATGTGATTTGGTTCATTCTAAATTCTTAATTTCACGTATTGTTGTTATTATTTTGAATTAATCAAAGTTATGTTACTTAAGTTAATTATTTCATATTATTTGATTAATATGTATGCTTAATTTGATTTTTAGCTAAGTTTAAGTTATGTAATGTGTTAATTGATGCCTAATGAATGATTTATGAGCTAATCTTCATTTATTAAATTCTTAATGCCTATCTTAACTTGATCAATTAAGATAAAGGCATTAGATAATTTAGAATCTGAGAAAATCTACCTAAGTTATTGCATAAATCAATAAATAACGTGTTTAAATCAATAAATGACAAAACTCTGGTTCATAATAAGGGTGCTAGTCCTAACATAGGAAATTTTAGGACCAAACTTCTTGATCTTGAGGTCTCTTACCTAAGTTTGATTCATGACCAAATTTCATGATAGGACCAATAGAGATAAGGTAGTGACTTAACCATAGCTTGTTTTTATTTAGTTAGGATACCCTATATTAGACATCAAAAATGTTAAATCAATTAAATCATCAACCACTTGAACCTTGACAAAATAATTAGGAAACACAATCTTGAACTCCTTCATAATTAATTAGAAGCTTTCTAAGATAGCTTTATAGTCTTTAATTTTATAATTCTATAACTTCTAGTTCTCTAGAT
The DNA here is from genome assembly GCA_028565735.1 of Pinacopodium congolense. Classification (NCBI taxonomy): domain Eukaryota; kingdom Viridiplantae; phylum Streptophyta; class Magnoliopsida; order Malpighiales; family Erythroxylaceae; genus Pinacopodium; species Pinacopodium congolense. Next base: position 5,401 of record JAOXYD010228665.1, read on the forward strand.
AGTTGTAATCTGAGTGACCTAGGCATTGCATACCTTCCTCGTGGAATCGATATTTAGAGTCTTAAATATACTCCTCTATATTACTTATTAACCAGTGCTTTTGCCGAAAAGTTAGTTTTACATTAATTGTTAAGTTATACGGCAAAAGATTGATTTAATTGATCTTATTTTGTGTATGATTGACTAACAACATTGATTCACTAAATTAAATGAATAATCACTAAATAAACAATGATTAAAATAACATAAATAATTAAAATAACTTATAAATAAATAAAGTAAAAGGGAAGATCAAAGAATAATTTATTTATTCTAGTGCAAAGATATCAACTTTCTCCTACATCTAGTCCCCAATAAACCTTGTTGAGATTTTTACTATAACAATAAAAATACAACGTTAGCTTGCAAATCTTTTTTCGAGGCTTAAGGGTAAGCTTTCCTTCCTTTTTTAATTTGCTGAAGAATAACCTTACTCTTCTTTTTCTAGGCTTAAGAATAGCCTTACTCACTCTCCTTTTTCTAGGGCTTAAAGGTAACCTTTTACACAATTTCTCTCAAAATTTTCTCTTTGTAAACTTCTCTTCTCATAACTATACTTCTTTAAAAGAACATCTTAAAAATAGTATCACTCTTAACTCACTAGGTGTATAAGAGGCTCAAACACTTAAGAATGAAATGCAATTCAATACTCACATCACTTTTATAATACCTATCCAAACGTGCGCCAAAAACGTACAAAGAACATAAACCTAAGTTTTCTCTTCTCAAATGCTTTCTAAGAATACTTCACAATGTTTTTAAATGAAAACACCACAAACACACTCTCTATTTATAGCTGAAAATCTCTTAAATCATGTTAAAAGATGGTTGCACAATGTTCATTAATGTTATAAAATTTTATTATTGTTACCGTTGTAGGATCTAGGGTGCTAATATGTAAATCACACCATAATCAACCAACCAACCCCTAAATTCATCGCCTAATCTATACATCGATCAACCAATCAATATTGAAAATAGATTGGTCCCTAACCCATCAAGGCCTAATTCAATCCAAAATTAACTCAATTCAATCATTTACTTAATTAAACAAATTCTAAAAATTACAAATCAATTCTAAACATTGAAGTAAGGATGGTTTCACCTTATTTGTTAATGATAAAACAACCTTTGATACTAATATGTATATTTCTAAGTATGTTTGAAAGATAGGTTGAATAAGGCTCAAGTTGATCAATTATGGAGTCTCAAAGAAGAAAACAGAAAATAAAATGAAGACTCTAGTTTGGAGAAGTTCTTTAGTTTAAATTGGATTACTTATGTGTTGATTAATGTAAACTCTACTTGATTTTAGGTTGGTGTGTTCAAAAGGCTTATTTTTTATCATTCATACATATATATTTTAGAATATGCATATAGGTTCACAATCAAGAGGTTTATGTGGTTGATTTAATTTTACTCTCTTGATGATTATCTTATTTGGTTAAGATTTTATAAAGTTAAGATAATAAAGGTTTTTAAGAGTAAGTTTTAAAATTAAGTCTATAATCTTGTTTAATTAAAGTATAATCAAAAGAGTATTTGTTGGTTTTGATATAGGTTGACCAGATAAGTTTATTTGTCGATCAAACTCTAGTCAAAGGACTATTGGTCAACCGAATGTAGGATGGTCAACTAAATTGAAGACAAATGTATATAAGTCGACCAAACCAAGTATATCAATCGAAAAAATATTGTGAATTTTACGAATAAAAACATGATTCGCCAGATTACATAATGGTCAAATCATTTATATTATTTTTGCCCATTGGACAATGGATATAAAGACTGTTATACAATGGATATACTGGTGAATGCTAAGTATAAATAAACTAGTTCATAATTTGTGCAAGATATAAGTTGCGTCTAAGAAAACAAGTCTTTGTCACATCTTTTACAAGCAATATATGAATGTTTTATATAAGTCTTTTTTCTAAAGAGATTTTTCGTTTCTAGTGTATATTTTGTGAGGTTTTAGTACATTATAGTGTGCATTCATTCTTCAAGCCTCTTGACTACATCAAGTAAATTTAAGCAAAGTCATTTTATGTTTAGTTATTCTTGTGAGTTTTTCAGAGGTTATTCTTGAGCTTAGGAAAAAGGAAGTAAGTGAAAGGTTCTCCTTTAGCCTGTGAGAAAGGATTGTAATTGAATGTTATATTCCTAATGAAGTTGCAATAAGAACCAAATATCAACAATAGTATTGGGGGCTGGACTAGGAGCAAGTGGATAGCTCCAAACTAGAATAAATTCAGTACCTTTCTTAACTCTTTTACTAGAATAAACTCGGTATCTTTCTTACCTCTTTTACTCTTTATTATTTCACACTTATAATGTTTGCTTAATTGGATGAATTTATACTATTTATTTAAGCTTCCGTATATATTATTCTGTTTAGTTTTTGAAAGATTTTTCAAGACTAATTCACCCCATTAGTGCCATAATAAACCAAACAATTGGTATCAGAGCGTAGATCTCACAGTAGATTAATTCTAACGAATTAGTGAGTAAAGATTATATGGCATAAATGATGCATAACTTTGTTTCCTGTTCTTCTAGCCTTGAAGGAAAAAATACAAATAAATCACCTTATTTTGATAGTAACAATTACTTGTATTGGAAAACTAAGATGAGACACTATTTAAGAAGTGAGAGCATTGATTTATGGCTTATTGTTTCTGATAAGACCATCCTACCTTCAAAACTAGTAGGAAATGAGCTAGTGACTAAGGATGACAAAAAACTAAATGTAAAAGAAAAGAGATTAGCTTTGTTAAATAGTAGAGCCATGCATATTTTATTATGTGCCCTTAGCATTGAAGAGTTTAATAGAATTTCAATGTGTGACACTGCATATGACATATGGCATACATTAGAAATTGCACAGCACAAATCAAGAAAAAGAAACAAAAATTAGCGTGCTTACACATCAATTTGAATTTTTTAAAATGACCCAAGATGAAAATATTTCTTTGATGTATGCTCACTTTAACAATATTGTTAGGGCTTTAAAGGGTCTAGGTAATTCCTACTCCAATGTTAAGGTTGCTAGAAAAATCTTGAGGTCTATACCAAATTCTTTGGAACCTAAAGTGACAACAATATAAGAAGTGAAGGATCTCAACATTTTGTCACTCGAAGAGTTGGTCTATTCACTACTTATACATGAAATGGTGATGAAAGACACACAAGAAGAAAATGCACCTAAAAAGAATAACAACACCTTTAAAGCAACAAAGAAGGATGAAAGCTAGAATGAAGAACCATCTTATGGAAGTGGTGAAGAAGAATCTGTCACACTTATTACAAGAGGTTTAAGGAAGCTCATCTGAAGAAAAGCTTCAATCTGTAGAATGTAAAGTAAGTACTCTAAAACAAAATTATCTAATATAAAATATTTTAGGTGTGGTGAAAAAGGGAACTTGAGCTCCCATTGCCCATATATTCAAGAAGATGAAAAGGAATAAAAGAATAAAAGGAAGGAAAAAAAACTACAAGAAGAAAGCATTAAAAGCAGCATAGAGTGAGTCAATGGAATCTAAAAAAGAAGAAATCACAAACATGTGTTTCGTAGCTCACAATGAGGTAAGTATCCCTAACTCAAATGATGAAGTTGAAATTGAATACACATATGAAGAACTATTAGCCTTTGTAAAAGAGTTGGCTAAGAAAAAGAAAGCTTTACATGATAAAAATTTGGAATCCATAAAAGTAACAGATGAGTATAAATCAGCAAATGGTAGTCCGGGAAAGGACTTAGATGCAATGACAAAAGATAATGAAGAACTTTTGAATGAAAATATGGCCTTAAAGAAAAAAGTGAAAGCACTTAATAACAAAATTTACAAAAGGTAAAGAAAAACTAGAAACGATGTTGAGTATTCAGAAAATGGGAAATGATAAACATGGCTTAGGCTATAGTAATGGAGCATCACTAGCAAACCAATATTTGAAAAGAGAAAGAATTTAGAAGATGAATGTCCTAAGGTTATTCAAAATGCATCATCAATTAGAACCCATCATAGGCATCATGCATTCATGTAAGAATCAATACTTAAAAAATTTTCTCAACATCGATTTAATGATACTAGAACCTTTACTCAAACCTAGGCAAAAATTTCATCAAATGTTCTATTATAAACCAAGGAACACATATAAATCTTTCACTCTTTTATTTTGCACCTATTATGAAATAAACTGATATGTTTGTTATTTTTACTACGATCGCTTAAATGAGAATGCAACTTCATTTGGTCGCAAAATGTACAAAACTAACACTCATAGGCCTAAGTTGATATGGGTACTAACAGTTCGTTGAATTTATATTTTATAGGTACCTTCAAAAATGAAAAGAAATCACCATTGTTGAACCAAGTAAAGATATGGTGTCAAATATTTTAAAGGTACCTAATTATAGTGAGATGAATGTAAGTGTTTGGAATTTTTTTTTCTTTTGGACAAAAGCCAATTGTTTTTTTTTGTCTCGACGTTTCGGTCGAGCAAACACATTGTTCGGTCAACTGAGTATTGGTCGGTAGATCAAATGTGTTGTTCAATCAACCGATTGTCAGTTGATTGATATAATTGATTCGGTCGATCGATCGATCTAAAAAATGGTGTGATATAATAGACCTCTTCTTCCTTTTTCCCCTGCTCTCTTTTTCTTCTTGTCTCCTTCCTCTCTCTTTGATCGTCATAGACTACGTGCTCCAAGATCCTCTATCACTACTCTTCACATCTTTGAGCCTCTAAAACACCATTTTTTCCCTCTAAAACATTGTGCTACCTACCTCTACCATTTTCTATCCTCAAAAGGTTCCACCGTCACCACCTCTGCACCTCCGACGTCTCTCTCTCTCTTATGCTCCTCCCTCTCCGATGAGCTTCAAGCGACGTTAGAGCATCTATTCTACTCATGGCAACTCCCTAGTCTATAACCCTCTCCTTTATAGCTTCAATTCAACATAGTTTGCTTCAATTTAGGATTCTTAGAATCCAAGGGTTTTTGAATTGGGAAGTTTGGCTTGAATTGAGAAATTAACCTGAATTAGTTGTAGTTTCTTACAATTAGAAGCATAATTAAGATTGTAGAACATCCAATTGCATATGTGCATGCTCAATTTTGATTTTCCTCAAATTATAGATTTTATGATTAGGGCTTATACAAATTTCTACTTAATTTTTATGATTTCCTTAAAATTGATCCTTTTAAACTTCAATTAGATGTTCATATAAGGGTTTTGTGCAATCAATTGCAAGTGTTCTAATTTAATCCTATTTTTCCCTAATTTCATATTTACAATTTAGGATTTATTTGAATTCCTGGTTAAATTATTGAGTTTTTTAATAAAATTAAGATGTTTGAAATTCATTTAAAGACATATTTTAAAACTTTTGTTCAATCAATTTCACTAAATTACCTAAATCATTGATTTTCTCCAATTACTAGGAATTATGTTTAAGGTTTAAGCATTTGTCTAAAGTCAAACTATTCAAGATTATTTTCTTTTAACTTTTTCTGCAATTATTTTGATAAGCCTTAGGGTTCTCTATTTTTTTAACGAAATTTCTTTCTATAGAAAAATGTCCTTGTAAAGTATGGATTAAGGTGGTTAGAAGTTTTTAAATATCATGTGCATATCATGCATGCATATAGGAATGTGTTTAGTTTTTAAATCTTTCAAAGCCTTTAGTTATTATTATCCTTCATCTCCACAGGTTGAGGTGTTGACTCTAAAAATTGGTATTTCTTATGCGCTTTATGCACTCTTATAGCTATCTTAGGTATTTTATTACTATTCTTACTCCTTGTTTAAAGTCCTTATACTCTTAGAATTCCCATCATAGTTAGGACTCGAGGTGGTAGTATTAATAGAGGTAGGAGATCCCAATCTAGCCGAGATAGTGATTATCTAGACGTAGATTCTGATCAATTCCGAGACTATGCTTCTAGGAAAATCTCTGACAACCATGTCATTTCCCTTGATCATCTAGATTTCTTCAAAAAAAAATGGACTTGTTCAGCTTTTTCATGATCAAGGGTAGGAGCCTCTTCTCACTCTTTTAGCTAAAACTTGTCCCACAGATATCTAACTCTTTTACTACAACCTTAGAGAAGTTAAGGAGAATGATGAGTATATCATCTTATCCAAAGTAGAAGATATACCTATCCATCCATATATAGATATTATCAACAACATTCGTGGTATTCCTATCCCTCCTGTGTTCTCCCATTATGATTCTATGTTGAAATTTGATGCCACTCATTATGTAGCCAAGAGAGTTAAAACCATTTTGAGTTAGACAGCAAGGAAGGAATTACTAAAAAACCTAAGGATGCTAGAAACTTGAGCGCCATACCAAAATTCCATCACCTTTTCATCAAATATAACTTTCTCCCTACTAGTGGTCATTACAATGACCTAGGATATAATGACCTTTGGTTTTTTTCTACCCTAATGCTTAATCAGAAAAATCTTCTCAGATGATTTCCTCTTACATAAAATGATCTATTTTGTTTGACGTAAGAAAAGGAGCCAACCTATTTCCTATCCTTTGATTTTTGGCCACATCTTCCAATATTTTTCCATTCCACCTCTAAAAGATGAATTTGAGCAGTATTCCTTTTTTTATCAAAACTCCTTAGAGCGCATGAGAATTCAAATTATTGATGGTTGCATTACTCGACCTCATCATCGAGAGCAGCACTTAGCCACACCTATACTTCTTGATGATGCTCAGCCATAGTGCTCTACCACTCTCATATTTCATGAGGATCCTTCTACTCCTATACTACTAGCTGATGATGGTGGTTTTTCACTTCATGGTTGAGATACTGAGCCCATTCAAAGTCAAATTATACCCCTTCCTTTAGTTGATAAGGAGGATATTTCTACACCTATACTTGGCACATCTATTGATCCTTCACTCATCTCTTAAGAGTTCGAGATCGCTCTCATCCATCGCAATCTTACTCATGTGAGGTGTCAGCTTGGTGAGCATTCCATTGAGCTTCATGAGCTTTTTACTATACTTCATGAGTAGAACGCCTTGCCACGTAAGATTCTCTCCCAATATTTTTATATGTTTTGTATTGATGTACAGTTTTTATTCTGTATGTCAGACACTTTTTACTTATTTATGATATTGACTCCTTCTTATGAAGGCTTTTAAGTATATGTTCTTGTTTAATATCGCTCTCTTTACTTATTGTTTGATGTGTCTTCTGGTTGTGCTTTGTTCTTTTACTCTTTTGGTGATTCCAAAAAGAGGGAGATGATTGGATATTATATTATATATTATACAATGCATATGTTGAGGGGAGTAGAAAATTGCTATTCTTTGATAGTATTATGATTTTCTCTTAATTTTCTCTTACCCTTTATGATCGTGATTTTCTCTTACTCCTTAATTTTGACATGTATAGGTGGAGTCTATATCTTGTTTAATGTTTATCATGGTTATAATATCACTTGGTTTTGTCATCACCAAAAAGGGGGAGATTGTTAAACCAAGGATGGTTTCACCTTATATTGGTAATGACAAAACAACCTTTGATACTAATCTGTATGTTTCTAAGTATATTTGAAATATAGGTTGAACAAAGCTCAAGTTGATCAATTATGGAGTCTCGAAGAAGAAAACTGAAAATCAAATAAAGACTCAAGTTTGAAGAAGTTCTGCTTGGTCGATTTGTTATCACTAATTATCCTCAATTAATCAATCAATTCACATGCAATTCCAATCTAAATCCAAATCAACTTAACGGCAGTATATCGATCGCAAGTAATAAAGTGAGCACATTTAAGACTCTAAAATGTCAAACCCACAGAGAAAATATGTAAATACTAAGGCAATTGGATTACAATTATCTAAGGAACTTAAGATCATTAATTTAAAAGGGTTAGTTAAACTAAAACAAACCTAAAAACTTCCAACTTTGCAATTGCATTCCAAGTTATCTAAGGATTACCAATTGATTCAATTGCTAAGGAATAAACCTAAATGACTTAATTAAGTTATGAAATGGATTGGAATTTCTCATCTAGGGCCTACACTAAATCAAGACATTGCTATGGTTAAGTCAATACCTTATCTCTAACCATCCTAAATTGATCTTTGGTTATTTCATCAATTAATAGGCATTAGGCCTAAAGTTCATAAAGTTATAATCTTAAATTCCTATTCAAGATTAGTGCCCTCATGATAACCAAGGTAGATTTCTCGGATCCATGAATTAAACCAAGTTGTTTATTGAATTTTTTAATGATTAAAGTACAGATTGTTGAATCCTTAATCATCTTACATCATATTCTAAATGGCCAACTCAAAATAAGCATTATGATCTCAAATAAACAAAGATTATCATCTAGTTATGTGTTAGACATGCACTCAAGACATTCAAGAACCTGTCTTTAGTTAGAATTTAGCTTAAAACATCATACATAAACAAGAAAATTCAGATTAAATAAATGCAACCTATGTTCTTGCATATATATGAATAAAAAGAGTATAAGACAAGAGATTTAATGTCTAGGAAGTACCAAATGATGATACCAACTAATAGACAGCCTCCCAACACGTCTATGAACTCCCTTAAATCCTCAAAACAACCTGAAATTACAATATACAAAGGTTGGAAAATAAAACTTAAAAACTAAGGAAAGAAGAAGAGAATCTGAAGTTTAGCCTAAAATTCTCCTATCAAATCCATCGTAACTACTGCAAAATTGATCTCTGAGGCTTCTTATAAATGTTTGCTGCAAGTAGGAACAAGTTGGGAAAATTGCAGTAAGTGGAGGAGTAAGTTACAACTAGAAATCGCGTGACAGCTACCAAAATGGTGCTTAAAAAGAGCATAACGACGGGCTATGAAGACATCATTTAAGCCCCTATCTTCGAGAGTAAAACATCGGCTTGAAGAGGACAACAATGGGGTTAAAGAGGGTGTTGTTTAACTCCTAAAATATGGGTTTTCAGCTACAAATTCTAGAGTTTATCCCATTTTAGCTTTCATCTTCAATGTACATGAATATAAAATATATTTAAACACTTTAATATCAATTAGAAGAAAATATACATTAAATTGGCATGAAATGGATATGATAATGCATTGAAATCTAAGCCTAACAAGTTCTTTAGTTTACATTGGTTTACTTATGTTTTAATTAATGTAAACTCTGCTTGATTTTAGGTTGGTGTGTTCAAGAGGCTTATTCTTTATCATTCAGACATAGATATTTTAGAATATACATATAAGTGCACAATCAAGAGGTTTATATGATTGATTTAATTTTACCCTCTTGATGATTATCTTATTTAGTTAGGATTGTATGAAGTTAAGATAATAAAGGTTTTTAAGAGAAAGTTTTAAAATTAAGTATTTATTCTTGTTTAATTGAAGTATAATTGAAAGATTATTGGTTGGTTTTGATATAGGTCAATTAGATGACTTTAATCAATCGACCGAACTCTAGTCAAAGGACTATCGGTCAACTGAGTGTGGGACAATCGACTGAATTGAAGACAAAGGTATATCGGTCTACTGAACCAGGTATATCAGTCAACTAAATGTTGCGAATTTTACGAATAAGGATATGATTCATCATATTACACAACAGTCAAATCATTTATTTGCTTTTTTCTAATTGGATAACGGATATATTAGTGAATGCTGAGTATAAATAAATTTTGGTTCATAACTTGTGCAATATATAAGTTGTATACTAGAAAACAAATCTTTGTCACATCTTATAAGCAATATACGAGTTTTTTATACAGTTATTTTTCTCAAGATGAATTTTGCTTTCTAGTGTGTATTTTTTGAGGTTTTAGTATATTGTAGTGTACATTCATTCTTCAAGCCTCTTAACTACATTAAGCAAAGTTAAGCGAAGTACTTTTCTATTAAGTTGTTCTTGTTAGTTTTTAGAGGTTATTCTTAAGCCTAAGAAAAAGGAAGTAACTGAAAGGTTCTTCTTTAGCCTATGGAAAAGGATTGTAATTGAACGTTATATTCCTATTAAAGTTGCAATAAGAATCAAATCTTGATATTGGTGTTGGAATCTAGACTAGAAGCAAGTGGATAGCTCCAAACCAGAATAAATCTAGCGTCGTTCTTACCTCTCTTACTCTTTATTATTCTGCACTTATAATATTTACTTGAATGGGTAAATTTGTAATATTTATTTAAGCTTCCACATATATTATTGTGTTTAGTCTATGAAAGATTTTTAAAGACTAATTATCTTCCCCTTTTAGTGCCATAACAAACCTAACAACATTCATATATATTTTATTAATCTTAACATTTTCACTTTATCACATATAATCACATATTTAACTAATTTTCCAATTCATACAACTTTAGTTCACTCGGTATCTAACCCAATTCACATTATTCTATACAACAAACAAGAATTATCATATGGGTAATACCAATTTACTCATTCATTCACAACTTAACACATGGAATACCATATAAGCATTCATCCATACATCAAAAGGATTTTCACACACAACAGTCATTTATAACATATCTTGGTTATGCATCCTATATGCAAATCACTAAACATAAATGCAATATGCACAATGTGAGCCCTTAGCCAATATAGTGAGACCAAGAGGAAACTTAAACTCACTCAAATAACCTATCTCAAAACACTAATCTTTAACTTAATCTTCGATCCTCAATCTTCAAGTTCACATCCAATGCTTCTCTTCTCATTAACTTGGCCTTCATTCTCTTCAAAACACTTCAATGCATCAATATAAACTTCACCATAGTTGTGAATCTTCAAGGCTCAAACATGTACTTCAAGACACGGTTTTATCAAACCTATCTCATCAAACACATCAAACTCCATAAATACATTAGTAGAACCATTTTTCCATCATAAAAAAAAGGTGGAACCATGTCTTGGTTCAATAGTTCCCATTTAAATTTAGTTGCTCTTGAGTTGTTAAAAAACCAATTAAACTTAAATTAGGAAGATAATATCTGTATTTTTCACAACTCATATCATTCTTAGATTCATTAGGTAACAAGTCCTTGATAAAACATATATGTTATATTATTAATAACCTTACTTATAAATTTATATTATAGGTTTACTCATCCAAGTTAAATAATTTTAATTAAGTAGAACATATATTATGAGAATAAGCATATTTAAGTTAAAGCAGGCTTGAATTAGTTTAATAAGCTTAATAATAAATGGAAGTTAGGCATAGTCTTATAATAATAGAAAGGATCAAAGAGAGTTATCAATTAATGTTTTTTTATAGTATCACTCTATGGCTATTGCTGGACAGATAAAGTCAAGCCCTCAGGCCCGGTGCTTTTGATAATGTTTGGAGTGTTGGACTTCTTCTTATTAAATCTCTTTGGACATTCATTAGCAAAGTTGCTTTTTCTTTACAATAATAATATTGACATTCAGTTATATTTCAATTTTGCTTCTTATTTCTTCTAAGCATAGGTTTCTTAGATTTTCATCCAATCTTCTTTTTATAACATCGAGCTTTTCTTTTCTTGAAATATTTTTTATTATAATATTCCTTTTTCCTAACATTTCTTTTTTATCTTTGAATAACAAAAAGCAATACCTCATCCTATCATGGTAGGCATTTTTAAATTGTAACAGTATAAAGAAGTTTTTCTCTTTAATCCTTTGCTCCGTTTAAGTAATATAGCATCACTACACATTCACTAAGTTTATCTTTAAGAGAAGAAACTCTTTTTATTAGCATATCTATTCCTCATTAATTATACATAGCTTCTAATTTACTTCCTCATGGCTCTAGTATCTTTGCAAAGAAAATTTTTATATAAGCTTAAGCATTATTAACTTGATTATAAATATGATAATAATAATCTTGAAAAATACAATCATGTCTATTAATTTCACACATATCACATAACTATAATTTTTGTAAAGCCATTACATATTTTCCTATTGTCGTAGTATCTTTAAGAAAATTTCCTTCACTTATAAATTTTATCCTAAAAGCTTTTATTTCCTTACTCATCATATCAGGGATTTATTATTTATGTATAGCACAAAAATCCTGGAATGATCATCGAATTGTTTCCAAAATTGAAGTGAGCTATTTAATAATGTTTTTTTTTTGTAAGAATGAAGCTAATTTTTTAAATCCATTTTATTAATAGTAATTGCTAATCATAAAGCATTTTCCCACTTATCAATTACTTCGTCAATAGTTTCTACACATACTATCTTTAAATAAATACTAAAAAGGTTTATGGCTTCTGTTCTTATAGTATCTATTAGTGTAAATCCATCTTTATTTATTATTATTGCATGAATTCCTACATAACTTTGTTGTTGAACCAAGGAGGTTTCAATCATGTGTTTTGATGATGACAAAACATTATTATTACTAACCGTTAAGTTTTAATGTGTAAATAAGATAGGAAAATGCAAGATGTTCAAGTTTGAATATATTAAAGCTCAAGATTGGTCCTTCAAGTGAAGAATATGAAGAGCAAACATTGGATGATCAATAATGGATGATAAAAAGTGAAGATCAAGAAAGAAGATCAAGTTTGGTTAGGTTTAGGTGTGTCTCAGAATATAAGTTTTCTAAACTTGATCTTAATCAATGATTGAAAGGGATCTCACATTTGCATATTATAATTACATAAACCATTGCAAATAGGATTTAAATTGTGGTTTTAGTGATTACTTGAATTTGATTATGACATTAAGATTTAGAAAGGCA
>JAOXYD010228683.1:0-18182 GCA_028565735.1 Pinacopodium congolense
ACCAAAACTAATGCTCAACTGAGCTTGTCTTATTCTTTTCTTTGTTCACTCTTCATGGCTTGTCATATGGCCTTAAAATTTGGTATGGAACTTCATAACATGATGCTTGAAGTCCTCAAATTGATTCCACACTTCTTTTAGTTCTAATTGTTCTTTAATTTGACTCCAAAGTTGGACATTTCAACTAGTACTTGTGTTCAATGATCAAATCTGTATGTAAACTCAATAGAGAACACAAATAAAGTATTTAAACATCAAAATAAGGTTGAATTCACATGAAATGCATATAAAAAGTTAAACTAATTCAACCTTATCAATAGTATTAGATGATCCACCTTTTAGTGAAATTAAAATCCTTAATAAATAAAACATTGTCATAGCAGCCTGTTTTAAGATCAAAATATTAAAGTATAAATTCAAAAGATAATAAAAATAATATATATCAAAATAACTATACAAACAGCTCTTAGAAACCATAAGAGACTAATTCACTAAGATAGGAAAAAAATATAAAAAAACATATTATGATTATTAAAAAATATTTAACAATTAAAACTCCTACATTCAAACCACATTAAGTTTCTAATAATAATCCAAACCAATTTAGGACAAAAAATAATAGTGAAGACCTCCTCTTTGTTATAAAAACCTAACTAAATATGATAATTAAAAATATGATTTCCACGTTAAATACCTCATCACAAAAAATAAATAACTAATGCTCTTATACAAACTAGGAGTCAAGTTAGAGTAAAAACTAGTACCTCATAAGAAGAGAATATGAGTTAGAAATATTCAAGATGATTGAACAAGATAGTAATTTAGAGTATGATAATTTTCAATCTAATTTTCCAATATTAAACACACTCCATTTGAAAAGAACTTATTTTCATAAAACTATTGCTCTCGACATCAATATTGATATCAAACTTAATATCTTATAATAAACAAAATTGAATGGTACTTGCTTATGAAAGGAAAATAAATGGTATGTCCAAATATAACATATTAAATACATTACAAAAAATGAATGATTGCTAATGCTTATGTAATACATTGAAGAGCTTTCAACAATGTCATAATTGATTTATTAATATCAGAATCTTCATGATAACTAAAAGGTTGGTAGGATTACCACAAGTTAAAACATGATATACTAAAATCATTCAAAATAGATAAAGAAGGAAAATTCATTTTAACTGAAAATAACAAATTTAAACAAGATTTTGCCCCAATTTTAATTTTAGTAATATCCTTACTCTTTATAGGAGGTCCCTCTCTTTTAAAACATAGGAATGCTAAATTATGATCAAAATTTAGGTGTAAAACAAAATTGCCAAAATTTAAGTGGCATAAAGATACATTCCTTATAAGAGTAATGTTAAGAGAAGATTCTAACTAACCTTTTTAGAAGGAGAAGTTCATAGTAAAACTTCTCCCTTTACTAGGAGAATTAGAGAAACTTACAATGATCAAGTACCTTAATTAAATTGACATATGGAGAGTTAATTAATTTTTTAAAAATTAAAATTAAGTATATAGGTAAGAAAAAGAAATTAGTACATTAGCACAAGTACATCGTCCTCAAAGTTGACAATCTAACAAAAAACAATCATTCATTTCCTACCATTATATAACACATGCATTATGCACTTGACTCATAAAACACTAGCTTCTTTTTTAATAACCTTCCCCTACCTTTTATGCTCTCAAAATTGTTGTTGTAGTATACAATTTGTACATTAGCTTAATATCAATTTTCCATTGAACCTTAGTACATGCTTCTTTGGTTTTATTTTATTACTACTTTAGTCCATCTCCAACTTATATTGCCTCTTGGTTACATATAAAAACCTCTTGCCAAATTCTTCGTGATGCAATCATTTACCAATTGCATTATTGATCATTGCAGGTAGCCATCCCAGAAAGGCCTAAAACTATCTTACAGATATGAAACTATCAAACAATTGAAGAATGAAATGTTTAGATTAAAAAATAATACGAATTTTTTTGTCAATAATTTAATATTTCTTAGAATAATAAAAACATGAAAAAGTTTGCTGTAAAACCACTAAAAATTATACTATAAAAAAGATTAAACCCTCAATATGGACAAAATATTTTAAAAATATAGACAACCAAAATTATAATCAACACAAAAGAAATGAATTTCACCTTTTCCTAACTATAAGAATATTACCTAAATAAATGAAAAAAGGGTTATAGGGCTAAATATTGTATTCTAATTAAAGAAATCAAAATCTAGATTTAAATTGGTAAACATCTAACAAGATACAAACTTTAATGATATCTTATTCAGAAAAAGAACTCTAAGGAATTCTCTAATAATAAATTTGAAAATTAAATCTTACTATTAAAAGAAAATAATGGTTCAAAAATAAATGCATGGTTTAAAGAAGAATTAAAAAAACAAAATCATATAAATATTTTAACAAAAGATCAAAAAGTTCCATTTAATAGTTATAAGCCAGATCTAGGATCCTCGATTAAACAATAATAATGCTTTGAAAAACCTAGTCAAAGTACATAAGCTTCCCAATTTTCCTCTTATAATCTAACAAAATAAAACCAACTACAATTAAACAAGAATTAAGAAATCTTAACCAAAAATAACTCTTTTTAGCCTTCACCTAAAAGCAACTACAGTTAAACAAGAATTAAGAAATCTTAAACGAAAACAAAAACAAAGGGAAGATAATGACCAATTTAAAATCCAGCCCAACAAATATAATTCAAACCTAATAAAAAATTCAATTAAAGAAAATAATGGCAATCTTCAATCAAGTAAAATAATGAAATTATTGAGTGATTTCTAATTTATACTAAATCAAATGAACTCTAAAAAATACTTCATTAAAAATACCCTTAAAATAGATGAAGACTTCAATTGATACAACAACTTTATTTTATATAAGAGCTTATTTAAATTGTATAAAAAAAGAGTAATCCCTATAAAAATTTCACAAAAGAGCAAAGAAATATTAAAAGCTACTAATAATTCAAAACTAAAAGTTAATTATAAAATGATGCCTACACTTATATTGATGGATTCGTAATAAAAATCTCTTTCATTGCTATTGACGTTCTGCATTATAATGTAATATTAGGAATTTCGTACACAAAACTAATAATCATGACCACATATCACTAAAAACTAGATAGCAAAATATTATGCTCCCTTAAAAAAAGATAAACCTAATCAAAGGATGTTTTATTTATGAAAATTAGTTACATAATATGATACGTGGAAAATAAAAAATAATTAAATTAATTAGAAAAACATTTTGTTTGAATAATAAATAAAAAATTACTAAAGAAAATTTTTAAAACCTAAAAAAAGGAAATTGAAACTAAAATCTATGCTAATTTATCTATTGCTTTTTAAAATAGGAAACAACATATTGAAGAGTTACCATATGAAAAATATTGTTAAAGAAAAAAATTAGTTTCTCTTTATAGTTTTACGTGGAGGTGTTTTGCATTTTATGTCAATCAACATTCTGAGCAAGAACAAGGAGCTCCTAGGTCACTTACAAATTATAAACTCTTTAATAAAGCTTTACAATGGATTAGGTATCCTATAACCAACCAAAAATATTTATTACAAAAATTTAATGAATCATATATTTTCAAACTTTGACATAAAATTATGGTTTTAGCACATACATATACATCCATAAAATCAATAGAAAACCACTTTTATATTACCTTTTTGGATAATCTGAATATTAAAAATGTTCCTTTTGAATTTCAAATAATTATGAATAATATTTTTTTTCACCATCTCTTATATTTGGTATAGTTTGTGTAAATGAAATTTTAGTAGTTTTTATTCAAAACATTTTAAATATATTATGAATTTCATTTTTAGAGTTAAAAAGAATGGTCTACTATATCAAATCAAAATTTAGACTTTTCTAAAGAAGAATTAATTTTTAGGACATTATATTTAATATTATCACTAATGGTCTTGCGGTTCATTGGAAGAGAATATCTAAAAAATCATCCTATATTAAGATTCAAATTTTAGTAGAGACAAAAAATTTACTTTCTAAAAAGAAACTCGTAATCTTATCAATTTCAAAACTTTATAATTCACATATAAATATTCTGATCAAATTTTAGAAAAAATAATGACAAATATTTTTAAGGATCATAAATTATGTTATAGATTTGTATTCAACTCCAATTAGATTGTGTAAACCATTACATGATAAGTTAAAAAGAAAAGATGTCCCTTATATAGAAAGATGTAACAATATATATAAACAATTCAAAGACTAATTAAAAATATTTAAATATTGCATCTAGCCAATTCAGATACATGCAAAATTGTAGAAATAGATGCCAATCATTTAGGAAATGGAAGAATATAAAAATAGAATATTGATGATAAAGAATAAAGAATACAATATACTTTTAGTCACTGGAATCATGGTCAAAGTAACTATTCAACTATTAAAAAGGAGTTTCTTTCAATTGTATTATTTATTACAAGATTTTAAAATGATTTTTTAGATAAAAAATTTCTTCTTCGGATTGAATGGAAATTAGGAAAAGAAGTTTTATAAAAGATATTTAAAATATTACATTAAAACAAAATTTTTGCTAAATGAAAAGTTATTTTATGTGTGTTAGATTTTAATATTAAATTTATTAAAGGTGAAACAAATTCTATTCGTGATATTTTGACTCGAGAATTCTTACAATGTATATCACGATCCCAAAATTAGAAAAATTGGATTCTCCTCACCAAAATCTTTTGATAAAACCTCCACAAATTACTATAAAAACTCTAACTAAAACACACATAGTAGCCCAACCAAACAATCTTAAGGAAAAAAAATCCTCATGGAGACAAAAATATCATTCATTTCTTCAAATCATGAGATGATGCCTCAGCTTCCTCTTTGCCTTAAATAAATATACAAGAATAACTATGCCACCTTCCTACATATTAGAGTCAGCAATAACTTTAAGGGATTCTCGAAATGAATACTTGTAAAAATATTACTTTCACAAAATGCTAACAGGAATATCATTTTGCACTAACTAAAACCTCTCTCACAACCTATTTTACAAAATCAACAATCCTTGAGAATTCTTTCTCAAAACTTACAAAACTCAGCTTTACAAAAGAAATTTTTTTTACAAAGCACATATTTAGAGAAAGAATCATTTCAAAATATTTTGATAATTAAAAATAGGTTTTACAATTCCAATCCCACTGAAGCAGTACAAAAATTATTTTGAAAAAGGGGTAATATAGCTCTTGGGAATTGTTGGTCTTTATAGTATCCAAGAGAGGGGTTAATTGGGTGTAAATAAAAATTTAAGATTTTTATTAATATGATGATGAAGATATCAATGTAATTTAATTATAGTTACACAAACTTGCATAAAATAAAGAGCGAAGGGTAAAGGGATTGTAAATTTATGTTAAATTAGTTTGACAAACAAATTTTTACCTATGTCCACTCTCCAATACAACATCGAAATTCACGCTTCTTTTTAATAGGAGAAGAGTAACCCTTGCACAATCAATCTTCCTTAAAGGAGAAGAAAAATTTTATATAATCTTCTTCTAAAGTCAAGAAGAATCTTTACAGTCTTCTTTCACTTAGTGAAGAAAAACCAACTAAGACACATAATCTCTATAAGAAATACATAACAAACACTATCTTGTATGACATAATCAATGTTAAAGGCTCAGTCAATCAATAACACTCCATAATCTCAACAATCACCTTGAATGCTCCCAAGATATGATCTTTTCACTCTTAAATGCTTCATAACATTTCTCAAACCAACCAAACTTTTATAAAACTTATAAAACTGATGAAGCTTCTTCAACAACCTCAAAGATAAGTATTTACAGCCCTAGATTCGTTAAAATACCATTCATGACTCAATCTAACTATTATTCACATTCAAAAAATCGTTAGATACAAGAAACTAGTCATTAGAAACAAAATTCTCCATTATAAGATGACCAAACAGGCACATTGAATTGGTCTATTAGTCTATCAACTAGTCATACAATTTAGTTGCAATTTCACATTCTTGGTCGATCACCTAGACATAATAATTGATCAATATGGAAATATTTTACAATTTGAAATCTTCACTCTATTCATCGTTTTACCATTTGAAAATTGTCACTCAATTGTTTAAACATTGGTAAACCGCTTAGCCATACAGGTTGACTAATATACATTAAAGCCTAAAATTGGTCGATAAGTAAGGTATATTGGTCAACTAATATACCTGGAAATAATTTTCAAATGCTTTCCTAAGTTTTTCAAGCTTGTAAAACCCATTCTTTTTAAAATCACTTGTCTCAAACACATTAAAAAAATCTAAAGTACTTTGTTGCATTAAAAGGGATTTCTTTAAGAATTTCGTTGAATTTCCTCTTAATTGTGAAACCTTATATGCAATCTACCTAAATGTAAATGATCATGCAATGATTGAGTCCCTAAAGTATTGAACTGATCAAGATAGGACTTACAATAAAAATACATAGATTAACTTGTTAAACCTTACCTTTCTTAATCTTATTCTCATCTTCACTTCAATTGCAAACGTACTATATCTTTTTTATTTTCTTTATCATTCTATCTTTATCCTTCCATTAAACTTGATCTTCCCCATAAAATTTTACCTATATCACGTAGAAAAAAATTATTTATAATTATATGTTTTGTTCTAATAAAAAATATAGGTTAAAACTTTGCTTAATTGAACAAACTTTCCCATTTTTATGATGACAAAATATTTAGTGATATTAGAGAAAATGAATGACATTGAACAACATTATATGCAATATATGCCTCTTCTTAATTCATGCATAATGAAATAATTAAGCTTTAATACCACGTTTCCCCCCTTTTTGACGTCATAAAAAAGAAATCACCCAAATATAACATATTTTCAAATAAACACTATATTAAATAGAAATAATATCAATAATTCCTAATTATCTTATAATCATGCAAAATATATCCTTCTTGATTAATGCATCATAAAATAATTAAGGAATAAAAAGAAAAAAGAAAAAGCATGAAAAAAATTTAGAATTCACTAAAGCATTTAAATGACTACTTTCCCTATACAAAGACATATAATATCACTTAACTTCTCCAATTTTTTGTTCAGCATTAACAAGAGTATATGATATATAAGTATATGACAAAGAATACATATCAGGAAAATAAAATATTTTCAAATTCTCATGTATCAATTTCAAAGATTAATCCATCTTTCTCTCCTTAAATTTATACAATAATTCGTTCTTCCTCTAAATATATGCAACAATGTTTTCTGTCGAAAATATGTGTGCTAGGTCAATATTCTCAATATGAAAGCAAATGTATATCTCCTTTATATACCACTAATGTTTACGACATTTTCTTTTTCACTTAGTTTAATAATAGGCTTGTTTAGTTTATATGAGTACTTTTGATAATTTTCATTTTATATTTAATTGTTAGGGGTGCCATTATCAAGTCTTTATTTGATATTGATGGAGGAGCTACCAATTACTTGTAGTCTTTTGATGCCCTGTAATGTTGACGTATAACAAAAAAAAATCAACATGTTCTAAGTATTCATACAAATTTAGGTCCTTAGTAGTTAACTCTTAAACCTTTCTTAACACATATTCTTGAAGTTTTTCTTAGTAAATTTTGTTTAATAAAGGAAAATCTTTCAATGTGCCCTTAATTTCCACAAAAAAAACATATTATATGTTTATGATGATGAGTTCTAAGGTTTTTATGCACATGTACATACCTAGGTCTTCTTTTATAAAACTTATAATTTAAGATAATGGTAAGACCTTGGACATATTTAAGGTATTATCCTATGATTATATGTGTTCTTATTATTGTATTTTTTCATGTGTCTAGTGTGATAATGTGTCATGCCATTATGTCTAGTATGAGGCCTAAATGAAAAAGAGTAATATTGTGTCATTATATAAAAATTGTGTTTGTTCTTACCTAAGTGACTTTGTATTCTAGATCTAGATTTAGATCCATATAGGAATGCATAAAACTTTTCCTTTGCTTTGGATTTAGAGGATGATGCAATGTGCATATATGATATTTTAGGCAAAGATTCATCATGCAAAAGCCCTCCCTTTACAAAAATTTTCTTTGCATTGGATGGCGTACTCCCATGACTAAAACAAATTCTATACCTATCATTAGATCCCTTTTAGGATCTTATAAAACTATTCAATTTCACTTACTTGAGTGAATTTTAGTAATAATTTCTTAAGAGCATTGATCTCTTTTTTCAATGCCTCAATATCATATGCCATACATGCATCTAAAAGTTTCAAAGTCTTCTTGTACATAGCAGATAATTTCTTCCTTTTTAATCTTATAATCTTTAGACATTCAACTAATTCATCATCCAAAATGTCATTACTACAATCATCATCATCATCCTTGTAAGAGTTTAAGTGAGAGGGTATCTCATCATCATTATTGGACATAAAACACATGTAAGCCACTTCTTCTTCCGAATGCTTATTATTAGTCCTTAAGGCACTTGAGTGTTTTAAAAATTTGATCCTAATCTAAAATTTTAAACAACTCAAGAAAAATTCAAAACTAAAGGTACTTCATAAACTAAAATCAATCAAATACAATGTGCAATGCAAGTATGAAATAATCATTTAATTATCAATAATATAGATATAAATAATCTGTCAAAATGATACAAATATAAAAAAAAATCTATCACTCAATCAACTATATAATAAGAATGAATCAAAGGTATAAATACCACTAGTTTAATTTACAATTATATAAGGTTCATGCTATTCAGTGGTTAATTAATGATACATTCAATAAAAAAAATAAAGAGTTTATGTAAGTCCTAAAGGAAATCAAGAGGAGGGTGAATTGAGTCTTAAGAAAATTTTCTTAATAAATTAAAGTTACCACCCAAATCAATTCAATTTAATGAGATATGCAGAAGTGAATGCTAAATTGATAACACACAATAAGTAATAAGTGAAGCGAGAATAGAAGAGAGAGATAAAATGTTTATTAAAGAAGTTCAACTACTTGTTAGATATTATTCTTTACTAATAACTCAAATAAAAACAAACACAATCTTCTTCTATGGTGAAGAGTAACCTTTACAAGACAAATCTTTTTCTATGCAAAGAGGAACCTTTATAACCCAAATCTTGTAAGGTAAAGAGCGACCTTCACAATAACCAATCTTCTTATTTAAGGTGAAGAGAAACCTTATGACCAATCTTTATATGGAAAAGAGGAGCCTTGACATACTTAACTAACCCAATAATGTAAATAACCCCTTTTCAAGTAACTACGAACACTTATAGATGTGTTTCACTTAAAGTACAATTAAACTAAGGGCTCAAATGCTTTTACAAATGATATGAATGATCAATGAACCTAATAAAGGTTTAAACAAAATTAATATGATATATTTGATGCACTAAAAATGTAAATGATGGACAAATTACAATATGAAAATTTATATAAACCAAACCTAGATTGATTTGATGGATATGAAAATAAATACTTCCAAACAATAAAAGAAGCCTATAAAAATTCATTTAAATATTCAATAATGCTCCCGAGACTTGAAAAAATAGAAAAATTAATTTGGAAACAAACAATTCAAATTTAGATACTCAAATATATGAATGAAAGCAAAGGCACTAAATCTGGACAGTTTAAATCAATCTTCATACTTAGACCCTAAACAGAAGATATAAGTGTTTAAAAATCAAATTAAAAATACACATATAATCTTGAGATTATAAACAAACTAATCACAACAAGTTTTCACACTATAAAATAATTTAGATAATCAAAAGACGAAGTTAGCACATGAACAGAAAAATAGTTTAGATATATCTAGAAAAACAAATTTAAAATAGTTTAAACACTTGTTCTAATAGAAAACAATAGTCGCGCACATAAAAAAAAGATTAAAGTGGATAGGGATAAGAGAAAACCAAAATAGTGCAGAATAGATACAACTTGGAGAGATGAGGAAGATTATCTTTCCATTGAGATTAAGGAGCTTGAAAACGTGTGTTTAGAGTGTAGTGAGGCTGAGAAGTGTGTTAGGGATGGTTCTGCAACTTCTCTTTATTAACCTTATCTGTTTAGACATAAAACACGAATTAATTACAAGAACTGAAATATAGAGCTGTTAGACAGAGGGCTAAATGGTGGGCGTTGGGAGTTAAACAACCACGTTTAACTCTTTGCCAAGCTACAATTAACTATTGAATTGCAAACATATGGCTCAAAAAAATTCCAAACAATTCCAAACATCATCTTATCATAGAATAGGACTTCAAACAAGTTTTAAGAGATAATTTGAGACCCTAAAACAAATCAATATGATTTAATAACTTCAAAATAATGGATTTGCTATGATATGAAACTTTATGCAACTTAATGCAAAACTACATGCAATACATGATCAAAGTTGAGCCCTAGTTCAATTAGACAATAAGTGAAACTTATAATTGTATGCAAGACACCATAACTAAAGTCTTATAGCTTCATATCTCTTATTCTTCCTTTAACTTCAAGCTTTCCTCATAGAATCATCTTGAAATAAACCTGTCTTTGAATTTCATAATGAAAATTCAAATCATTAGTAATAATTATGTTTATTATCATCAAAACTAAGATTGGAACCTCCCTTAGTTCAACAATCTCAATTTTTATGATGACAAAACATTTGATATAAAAAAAAGGAACAAACCACATTTCAAGATGATAAATTCATATCACATATCTTTAATCATGCCAAAATCAACTGATGCTTCCCCTTAGTTCATGCATCATCTTTTTAAAGCTCCCCCTCATTATACGTAATATATAAATCAAATAAAATTTTAAGCACAAGAACAATATCACATACATCTCTGCCCCTTTTTGACATCATAAAAAAGAACTAAAAATATTCATGAGACCATAAATCAAGAGGGGCAAAACTTTCATGAACACATAACAATCAAAGAGATGCACCATCAAGTATGCCTAATTCTCTCCTTATCATGCAGAATATGTCCTCACTCATTGGTTTAGTAAATATATCGACCAATTGGTGGTTTGTATCAACAAATTCCAATTCAATATCGTTATTATGCACATGAACTCTTATGAAATGATGTCTTATCTTGATATGATTAGTTCTTGAATGTTGAATTGGATTCTTAGTTAGGAAAATGGCACTAGTGTTATCACACTTAATAAGTACCTTTGTTATTTCCATGCCATAATCTTTAAGTTGTTGCCTAATCTAAAGAACTTGTTCACAACAACTACCAGACACTATTACTCTGCTTCGGCTGTAGATAAAGCCAATAAATTTTGTTTTTTGCTAAACCATGAAACTAATACATGATTTAGAAATTGAAAATTTCTGAATGTACGCTTTCTATCTAATAAACTACTGGCATAATCTGCATATAAATAACCAACTAGCTTAAATAACGCATTTCTAGAATACAATAAACCTAAAGATGATGAATCAAATAAATATCTCGAGATTCTCTTAACAACCAATAAATGAGACTCTCTAGGACTATATTGAAATCATGCACACAAGCATACACTAAACATGATATCAGGTCTACTAGCAGTCAAATATAATCAACTACCAATCATATCTCGATATTACTTGACATCTACCGGCTTACCCTCTTCATCTTTATCTAACTTTATGGTGACGGTCATTAGTGTGCCTAATGGTTTTATTTAAATCATTCCAAATCACTTGAGTAGCTCTTTTATGTACTTTTCATGGTTGATGAAGATGCCATCCTTTATTTGTTTGATGTGGAATCCGAGAAAGAAATTTAACTCACCCATCATGCTCATCTCGAATTTCTTACTTATAAACTTTGGAAACTCTTGACATAAAATTTTATTAGTAACACTAAATACAATATCATCCACATATATTTGAACAATCAGTAAATCATCCTTTTCTTTCTTTATAAATAAAGTAGTATAAAATTTTCCCTTGACAAAAATGTTTTGAAAAAGAAAATAACTTAATCTATTATACCAAGCTTTGGGATATTGTTTTAAACGATACAAAATTTTGAAAAATTTGTAAACGTGTTCAAGTGCATCATGATTTTCAAAATCTAGAGGTTGTTCTATATATACCTCCTCTTGAATAAAAACCATTTAAAAAAGAACTTTTGATATCCATTTAATAAAGTTTAAAGCTCATATAAGAAGTAAAAGCAAGCAAAAGTCTAATTGCTTCTATTCTTTCCATGGGTACAAAGGTCTCTTTATAATCAATTCCTTCTTCTTGGTTGTGCCCCTTTACTACCAATCTAACTTTGTTTCCTACAATGTTTCTATCTTCATCAAGCTTATTCCTAAAGACCCACTTAGTACCAATAATTTGATGATCATCAGACCTAGGTACTAAGGTCTATACCTTATTTCTTTCAAACTGGTTCAACTCTTCATTCATAGCTAAAGTCTAACTCTTATCACCTAAGGCTTCATCTATGGTTTTAGGCTCTATGTTGGAAATAAACGCCATATGTCTAAGAGTTGATCTAGTTGCTACTTATATTTTTTTTACTTAACCTATGATTTGGTTGGAGGGATGGTTTTTCTGAAATCTCCACTCTTTAAGTAAGCTCTCATCTCTCCTAGCCTTACTTAGTTTAATAATAAGCTCACATGGTGACAATTGGATATCTATGGTGTCTTCTTTAAGCTCTTCCTACCCTATTGTCTCCATATTCTTGCTTAAGTCTAAATTATCATCATCAACACTCTTCTTGACATAAAAAGGATTATATTCATCAAATATAACATGCATTGTCTCTTTAATCGTCATAGTCCTTTTATTAAACATCTTATAAGTTCTACTAGTAAAAGAATAACCAACAAATATACCTTCTTCTGATTTACCGTTAAACTTACCCATATTATCTCCAGTATTCAAAATAAAGCACTTACATCCAAACACTTTGAAATAACTCACCTTTTATTTCTTCTCATACCAAAGTTTATAAGAAGTTTTATCCATATAAGGCCTTACATAAACCTTATTGGATATATGGTATGCCCATGCAACGGATTTCTCTTAAAAATATTTAGGAATGCAATATTCATTCAACATATTTCTAGTCATTTCTTACAAAGTCATATATTTTTTCTTTTAACAATTCCATTTTGTTGAGGAGTTCTAGCAAATGAAAAGTTATGAAAAATGTCATTTTCTTCATAATATATGTCAAACAATTCATTTTTAAATTCTCTACCATGATCACTTCTAATTTAATTAATCATGTAGCATTTTTTAATTGAACTCTTTTTTCAAATTTAACTAAAGATTTAAAATATTCATCCTTATTGGTAAGAAATATTACCTATGTAAATCTATTATAATTACCAATAATCACATATGCATACAGTTTTCACCTAAACTTACAATTTTAAACGGTCCAAACAAATCTATATGCAATAGTTCTAAAAGTTTAGAAGTTGTTACCACATTTTTCTTCTTGAATGAAGCCTTGGTTTCCTTGCCCATTTGACATACATCTCAAATCTTATCATTTTCATACTTCATTTTTGGTAGACAATTAACCAGCTCCTTGTTGTAAAATTTTAAAATTTGTTCCATGCTAGCATGACCAAAGTCTATGACACAACCAAGCGTCCTCATTCATGGAAATTAAACACTCAATATTTTGTTTAGAGAGATCATTCTAACCGATATTATAGATATTTCTCACTTTCTTACCTATAAAAACAATGCAATTGTCAATTACTTTAGAAACTATACAAGATTTACCTTTAAAGGAGACTTTGAAACCTTTATCATATAATTGACTCATACTTAGCAAGTTATGCTTTAAACCTTTACCTAAAGTATATTATCAATGGTAGCATTATTCTTACCAATCTTACCAATGCCAATTATCTTGCTCTTGTCATTATCTACATATATGACATAGTCACCATCTTTGTCTTTTAAGGAAACAAATTGAGAAGCATCTCATGTCATATGCCTAAAACATCCATTATCAATATACTAAGTGCTCCTTTTAAAATCCTACAAAGTAAAGAAAATCATTTCATTTTAAGTACCCACATTAATTTAGGTCCTTAGAGGTTAAATACCTTTCTAGTTCCTAAAGTCTTTGGCAAACTAGAAGGTCTAGATAGTTTATCAAAACAGAATCTTTCCAAGTGACCAAACCTACCACAATGAACACAAACATATGTAACTTTTTAAGAATCCATGTTTGATCTAAAGTTGTTCCTATATGCAAATCTTGAAGCATCATATCAAAAGTTTCTTCTTTGTTGAACTCCTAGCATAAAATGTGCATAAGAACGATTTCTTGATGCATGAGCATGTATAAGATATGCATATGAATATGTAAGTCGAATATGTATAGATTGTGATCTATATGCATGATTAATGGTTTTGTATTTGTAAAGAAACTATGTCTCTTATTAGGGGAATGCGCATTTCTCCTAGATGTAAAATTTTAAGTATACATGAAAGCATGATGGATATTCTTAGATTGAGTTCTAAAAGATGATGAACCATTGTCAAAAGATGACTTAGGAACATGCTCTTCATCTAAATTTTTTCCTTTTACAAAAATAGTTTTGGCATTAGGAGTTTTATTTCCTTGAATAAAGCCTAACTCATATTTATCATTGGAACTCTTTTGGCATCCTATCATGCAATCTAACTTGTCTTTGCCCTTTATGAAGTTAGACAGTGATTCTTTAAGGGCATCCACTTCTTTCTTCAACGTTTCATTTTTATGCATTAATTTATGCTCATTTTCATGCATAATAACATCCACACTCTTATAATCTAACATGATATTCATTTTGTGCTTTAATCTATCAATTTCTCACATGCATTCATTCTTGGATTCTAACATGTCATGTAATTTATCTTTCAACTTCTCATTTTTTGTTTTAAAGTCATTCATCGATTTCATGCATTCTTTATGTTTAAAGGATAATTTCCTCCTTCTCAAGGTAGCATGCTCTAAGAATTTAACCAATTCCTTATAATTCAACCCAACATCAACAACAATGCTTTCATTCTCATCATCATTAGAATAGGAAGAAGATGGTACCTCATCATCGAAGGTCATGAGACGAAACTTTCCATTTTCAGATTTTTCACTTTCCTCTTCATTTTTGGTCTCCCATAAGGCCTTTAAGGCTTTCTTTACTTTCATGTCCTTCTTCTCCCTTCTTTCCTTCTTGCTACTTATTTTATCCTTCTCATCCTTATTAAGGAGTGGGCAATGGCTCTTTAAGTAACCTGGTTTTCTACATTCAAAATAAACCACATTAGTGGATTCTCTCTTATAATCATACTTAACTTACTCTCTTTTCTTTGAGTGTGCCTTCTTCTTTAAAAATTTGTTAAAATTTCTAGTGAGAAGCACTATGTCATCCTCACTTTAAGCACTATGTCATCCTCACTTTCTTCTAAAGGGCTTTCTTCTTCACTTAACTCCCAATTTCTTATATTTGAATGCCAAATTCTTTCTTCTTGAAGAAGCTTCCTTTTCTTTGGGCTTTGACTCCTTCATTATCATCTCATAAGTAAGTAATGAACCTAATAATTCATAAAAAGGTAAAACATTAAGGTCTTTAGGCTCTTGGATGGCAGTTAGCTTTGCCTCCCATTCTTTTGGTAAAGATCTTAAAATCTTTCTAACAAGTTCAACATTTGAATATGATCTTCCTAAATCCTTTAACGCATTTATGATGTCAATGAATCTAGCATACATGGAAGATATAGTTTCATCATTATGCATTGAAAACAATTCATATTGATGAATGAGTAAAGACATAGTACTCTCCTTTATCTAGTTGGTAACTTCATGAGTGACTTTTAACATATGCCAAATGTCTTTAGCCGTTTCACATATGGACACTCAGTTAAATTCATTTCTACTTAGTGCACAAAACAAAATATTACTCTACTGTTTAGTGAAACTTATCTTTTATCTTCTATATTCCACTCATCTTTCACTTTATGAACTTTTTGACCATTTTCTATCTTAGTAGGAACGCATGGCCCTTCACATACTATATTCCATAATTTAGCATTTTCAACTTGAAGGAAAAACTTCATCCTAGTTTTCCAATACAAGTAATCATTTCCATTAAAGAAAGATGCCCTGCTAATATTTTGACCCTCATGACTAGATGAACTTAGAAAATGTGTCATAATGGAAGCTTGCTCACAGTTTTGCTATAACCTAATGCAAGTGTGAGACCTAACCTTTGATATTAATTGTAAGCCCTAAAGGCACTCAAGAGGGGGGTGAATGAGTCTTAAATAATTATTAACAAATTAAATTTACAGCCCAAGCCAATTCAATTTAATAAGATATACATAAGTGAATGCCAAATTGATAACTCACAACAAGTAATAGGTAAAGCGAGAATAGAAGAGAGAGGCACAAGGTTTATTAAAAAACTCAAACAAGCTACATCTCCTCTTCAATGACACTAATGAAGGTTTAAAAAAAATTAATATGATAGATTTGATGCATTAAAAATGTAAATGATGGAAAAATTACAATTTGAATGATATGAGACTTGAAAAAATAGAAAAAAAATGATTTGGAAACAAATAAAAAACAAATAAAAAGATTTGGAAACAATCAATTCAAATTTAAATGCTCAAATATATGAATGAAAGCAATGCCCTAAATCTGGATAGATTAAAGTAGTCTTCAAACTTAGACCCTAAACAAAAGATATAAGTACTTAAAAATCAAACAAAAAATACCTAGATAATCCTAAAATCATTAAAAAAAACTAATCACAACAAGTTTTCACACCAGAAATTGATTTAGATAGTCAAAAGACAAAGTTAGCATATAAACAGAAAACAGAAACAATTTAGGTGTATCTGAAAAAACAATATTAAAACAACTGAATAGAACTTAAAAAAGTTACAAAAAATTATTAAACACACTCTAGGTAACTTAAGTGAACACAAAATAATTATTTCACAATTTTATGAACAGATTAAATAATCAAAAACCACGTTCAAAATAACAACACAAAAACTTGGACAGTTTTAGTATATCTGAAAAGAACAAACTCAAAACCTATGAAATATTCTTAAAAACATTAAAACCCTTTAGGAACCTCAAATAAACATAAAACACTAATTTTATGATTTTTAAAATAGATTAAGATGTCCAAAATTAATATGCAAGACAAACAAGAACAAACAGAAGCCTTTTTATGTAAATGAGAGTTCAAGCTCTAATCTATCAAAATAATCACCTTAAAAATCGAAACTATGAACTCTTAAAATCTTAAAAACTTGTTCTAATAGAAAACAGTCTCGCACATAAACAAACAGATTAAGGTGGATATGGATAAAAGAAAATCAAAACAATGCAGAATAGAGACATTTTGGAGAGATGATGAAGATTGATCTTTCAACTGAGATTAGGGAGCTTGAAACATGTGTTTAGAGTGTAGGGAGGCTGAGAAGTGTATTAGGATGGTTCTAAAGCTTCTTTTTATTAACCCTAACTATTTAGACACAAAACATGAATTAATTCCAAGAAAGGAAATAAAGAGTCGTTAGACAAAAGGTTAAATGGCAAGTGCTAGGAGTTAAACGATGACAAAATAACTCTATGCCAACCCACGCTTAACTCCTAAATTGAAAAAAATATGGCTCAAAACAATTCCAAACATTAACCTAGCATAAAATAGGGCTTCAAACAAGTTTTAAAACATAATTTGAGACTATAAACCAAATCAACATGATTTAATAACTTTAAAATTATGGATTTGCTGTGATATCAAACTTAATGTGAAACTACGTGTAATGCAGGATCAAAGTTGAGCCCCTAGGTCAACTGAACAATAAGTGAAACTTACAATTGTATGCAAGATACCCTAACTAAAGTCTTATAGCTTCCATATCTCTTATTCTTCCTTTAACTTCAAGCTTTGCACATGGAATCATTTTGAAATAAACCTATCTTTGAATTTCATAATGCAAACTCAAATCATTAGGTGTGGTAAGTGCTTCAATTTTGATAAAGAATTGAAAATCGTTATTATGTTATTAATTAATAATTATGCAAAAAAAGT
>JAOXYD010228703.1:0-18179 GCA_028565735.1 Pinacopodium congolense
TTGTCTAGATTCAAGGATCAATGATCATCCCGACATTCTGAAGATATCTCCAACCCACTTCTTTGCTATTGTTATTACTCTTGCCTAAATTTGCTTTGTGTTTGTCTTTTTATTTGTGTTCATTGCATTTTAGCTCAATTTGCTTTTATCTCTTCATGATGTTTTATTTTCTCTTTCTTACAACATTTAAAATAACATTCGCATCCTGACTCTCTGTGGTTCAACCTTAGCTCACCAATATTGCATAGTTTGGGTAGTTGGGATTTATTATTTGATAGCTTACGACGAGCTCATTAGTGAAAGCTAGAAAAAAAATAATATTTGGAAGTGCTTCTATATCATATTTGTGCTCAAGTTAGAGAAAAATAGTCTTTGGAAGTGCTTCTCTATCATGATCATGCTAGGGCATGACAGTTCCTTACCTGGATAGCCACCTTCTATCACCCTTGTGGTAGCAAGACTGCACCTTACAAATTTTTTTAAAACGTGAATTCCACACATTTTTTTAGTGTTTTTAGATATTTGAGATATAAGAATTAGGAAAAAAAAAAAAGCCCTAGGATCAGCCTTAGGAGGATTAGAAAATATTTAATGAAACCAAAAAAAAAAAGAAAATAGGGTTGCAAAAAGAGAAAACAAAGACCAAAAGTTGAAACATCAAGATTAACTCAAGCTTTCCATAGTCTCTTGCATAAGGATTATAAAGAGAAAAACTTCAAGATGCATTCTTGTACTTAATTCTTCTTCTTTATTTAACTTTGTATGACGAATCTGAATGTTTGTGGGTTGATTAACATTATGGAATGCTAAGTTTATTTCATAGATTACTCTTGATCTGATTTGTAAGAAGTTCATCTTGTTGATTTAATATAATATGATTTATAGTGTTTATTGATTTTATGATTGATTTGAATTGAAAGATTGAATCAAATTTTATGATATTTTGCTCAATGAGAGTCAATAATATAATAGACTTATAAATATCATATTAATAAGCAATTGAAAAGAGACCTTAATTTTATATTATTTACCTATAGGATTGCTTTAAATCTTGTTGGATATTTAAGAATGGTTTTTATAGATTGAGAGAACGCAATCCAATTTTGATTTTTTTTCAATTATAGAAACTTGATTAGATTTTAATAGAGGGTAATCAAAATTATAGGATATCTAAGCTCAAGCATAATTGAATTAATTAGTTGGAAGGCAAAATAAGGGTAGAATTAATTATTAAGTGTTGATCATTGGTTAATCTCAAGTTCAATGCTACACTTTTAATTATTCAATTGTTATTTTTGTTTAATTTGATTTCAATCACTTTCAATCTATTATTTATCTTAAACGAAGCATTACTCATATTGTTAGGTTAATAATCACAATCCTCATGGGAAAAATACTAATTATACTATATGGATATGATTTGTATACTTGCGATAGAACAACAACTTCTCCTAAGAGTGAAATGGAGCCAATTTTCTTAATTATTTTACTACCTTCATGCTATCCACACAATTAAAAAATTGCAATAATATCCATCTACTTCTTACTTCAATATTGTTTAACTTGTAATAATACAATTGTAATACAAATTTATATTAAAATTTTTCAAAACAAAAGAACAAAAGAAAAAATCAAAATCAAAATCAAAATATAAAAAATGTAAAAGTTCTTTCAAGTCTTTTACTTCAAATTTAGTTCAAGAGTTCCTTATGCCATTGGTTATAGGTTAATGATCTCTTTATTGCTCCTTCAAAGAGCTCCTCCATAATATAACTTCAATCTATGTCCAACAACTTTATAAGTCCCTAATGTTGGGTGTGTAATTTTAACTATGCCATAAGGGAAGACTTGTTTCATTATAAAAGTTCCTAGCCATAATGACTTCAACGTACCAAGAAATAAATGCAGTTAAGAGTTACATAGTAGAACTTGATTTCCTTTTTTTAATTCCTTAATGTCCCTAATATATTGATCATGCCACTTTTTAGTCCACCCTTTATATATAATTTGGAATTCTCATGCACTATCATTCTCCACTCTTTAAGCTCATTCATCTGGAAGTTCCTCTTCTCTCTTACAAGAATGAGATCAAATTTAGAAATTTTGTAGTCTAATAAGTTTTCTGTTAAAGTTCAATAATCAAGTAACAATATTTACCATATACTAATTTAAATGGTGTAGTGCCTATTGATTTCTTATAAGATGTCCTATAGGCATATAAAACATCATTTAATTTTTTTGAGTAAGCTTTTCTAAGATTCATTGTTGTCTTTTCAATAATTCTTTTTAATTCTCTATTCATTACTTCTAGTTGAGTAATTATTTAAGGATATAAGGGATGCCTACTATGTATTTAACACTATATTAAAAATAAAAGTGTAAGGGAAGAGAGAATTCAAATGATTTAGAGATGTCTACCTTCTCCTAAATCCACTACCCAACAAAACTTGTTAAGCATTTTTACTATAACAAAACAAATACAACGTTAAGTAATACAATTTTTATTTTATAACTCAAGGATAACCTTTCCTTCATCTTTTTCCTTAGGCTAAAGAAAAATGTCCTTACTCTCTTTTGATCCTTAACACACCAAGTTAAACTCAACCACTTCACACACCAAGTAAAACTCAACCAAAATTTAAAAAAGGCTCTTAAAACTAATCTTTCGATGCTAAAGACATTTGTATAATTGATTTCTTTTCACTTAGATGACAAAATCACTCATAAAATGCCTATTTATAGTTCTTTTTAGGCTTAGTAGCCGTTGCCCAATGTATCTTTTTCATTCACTCTTCATTATTTCATTTTACCATTGGAAATCTTTATATTGGATGTGATTTTCACTTCAATTAGTGAACTTGTATGTGTAATGGTTAACTGTACTAGTTATAGTATACCAGTCTAATTTTAGACTGATTTTACACATCCAAAACACATTAAGCTCATTAAAAATAAATCCAATAAGATCCCAAACATTTCAAAAGCATTTCTTAACTTACATACACATTAAAAATACTTTCCAAAACATTTTAATTTACTAAGAGTATTAATTCAAAAGTTCTTCCCACAAATTCTTCTTGATTATGAAACCTATATGCACATACTAATTTATGAATCTAATAATGCGTGAGTCAGCCCTTTAAATCACCAAAATGAACTAAGCAAAACATACATTACAAAATAAAAACATAAAATTATATAACTTTATTTGATCTTGCAAAATTTAAGTCTTCATCATATAAATTCATAAACACCTTATTGTTTAAAATATTCCATAAGAAATTCTTTAACACTCATTCAATATAATTATCTTTTGAACACTTACACACAACAAACATTAGTCTAAAGATTGTATTGTCATCATAAAAATAATGTGGAACCTCTATTCATTCAACAATATCCCCTTTTTTATTATAACAAAACTATGTGATATTATAAAAAAATAAAGTTACAAATAGCCACATACCACTCCAAAAACTTTCAAATTCTTAAAAATATAGTCCTACTCATGAAACCATAAATGATGTAGCTAAAAACTTTTTAATATTAAAAACATCAATACAACTAAACAATTTGGAACATATTGCAAGATCATAATAAACATCAAAATTATCAAATTTGAATAACCCCCCCTAAATTTATCACAATTATGAAGCTATTTTCAAATATTCAAATTTAACTAAAACTAAGAGATTTAAAAACTTACCAAGTCCATTTAAATTGATTAAAACTTATAGATACCCCTAAATTCATGCATTACTCCACTGAAATGAATCATAGTATTACATCTATCTCTCTCAATTTTTAGAATCATCAAAGAGGAAAAAATAAACATGTAATTTAGCAAAATCTTAAGGAAGATAACGCATGCCATAAGTTAATTAAAAAAGAATTATAGGTATCATAATAAATGTAGTTGTTAGGCAAAACATCGTAAACATGACATAAACGCTTAAAAATCAAAATAAACTGCAATTTATCATGCCTAACTCTTTCTTAATCATGCAAAGTCTAGCCTCACACATTGGTTTAGTAAACAATATTCACTAATTGATGCATGGTATCTGTAAATTCAAGTTTAATATCTCCATTTTAAGCATGATCTCTAATGAAATGATACCTAATTTTTATAAAATTTGTCCTAGAATGTTGGATGAGATTCATTACGAGACAAATAGAACTTGTATTAGCACACCTAATGTGGCTTTTGCTAAGCTCTAAATCATAATTCCTAAGTTGTTGTCTAAGCCATATAATTTGCATGCGACAACTACTTGTGGCTACATACTCAGTTTATGCTATTGACAAAGTTATTAAATTTTGTTTTCTATTAAACCATGAAACTTATGCATTGCCAAGAAATTGACATGCACTAGATCTACTCTTCCTATCTAATAAAATACCCATATAAGTCCAAAAATATGTTTCTAAGATATCATGTTGAATGTTCCACCTAAATACCTAAGGATGTGTTTTATGACGAAAAAGGACACTTTCTAAGAGATGCTTGAAATATAGCACACAAATAAACACTAAAAATAATATCGGGCATATTGAGGTTAAATATAATAAAATATTAGTTAAATATCAATTATACCTTGATATCACTTAACATAAATGGGCTTACAATCCTTGTCCTTGTTCAATTTTGTTGATGTGTTCATTGGTGTGACTAGTGGTTTAGCTTGATCCATCTGTTAGAATTTGAGTAGTTCCTTAAGTATTCTTGGCTTGGTTAATGAAAATTCCTTCCTTCGTTTGCTTGATTTTAAGTTCAATAAAGAAGTTTAACTCTCCCACCATACTCATTTCGAACTCCCAACCATACACTTTGCAAACTCTTGACATAAAATCTCATTAGTAGTACTAAATATATAATCATCCACGTAAAATTTAACAATCAAAATTTAATCTCTATCTTTCTTAATAAACAAAGTAGTATCGATTTTTCCTTTAACAAAATTGTTTTTTTAGTAGAGAAGCACTTAGCCTATCATACTAGGCTTCAGGTTCTTGATTCAAACCATATAATGTCTTAGTAAGTTTAAAAACATGCTTGGGTTTCTCATGTATTTAAGAATTTGGGTTGTTCGATATACACTTCCTCTTTAATAAAACCATTTAAAAATGAACTTTTTAGATTGACTTGGAAAACATTAAAACCATGTATAATACAAATGCAAGTAATAATCTAGTGTCTTCTAATATAGCTACAAGGGAAAAAAGTCTCATGATAATCTATACATTCTTCTTGGTTAAACCCTTTAACAACCAACTTAGCATTACTAATCTAACTTGTTGTTAAACATCCATTTTGTAATTATTATAGGATAATTTTTTGACCTAGGTACTAAACTCTTATTATTGTTTCTTTAAAATTGGTTCAATTCTTCATTCATTGTCAAAAAGTAATTTTCATTATATAAATCTTCTTCGACCTTTGGTTTAATTTGAGACATAAAAAGCAAGATGAGATAAATTTTTAAAATGAGAATGTGTAGTTCACCTACGATACTACACGTTGAGATAAATATTATATTTCCAAGGGTTAACTACATGCTCTCGTCATAGAAATTTTGGCTAGAGGGATGACATTTCCTATATTTCCAATCCCTTATTTACTCATCACCCTTTCTTTCAACCCTTGGTTCAATAGTTGGGTCATGTAAGGTTTGTCCATCCTTTCCTTCTTCTTCAAAAGTGATAGCTTTTCTAATTCCTTTAACAAACCTGCATCATCATCTTTAATAACTTTCTTTTTTTTTCAAAAGGATTATTCTCATTAAAATAACATGCATAAATTCTTTTATGTCACTAGTTCTCTTATTGAACACCGTATATGCTTTTCTCATCAAAGAATAACCTAAAAACATGCCTTCCTCGAATTTGGAATCATATTTACCTAAACTATTCTTAGGGCCAAAATGTAACATTTGCATCCAAAAACTCTAAAATTTAGTACTAATCTTTGGTTTCTTACCTCTCTAAAGCTCATATATGTTTTTGTCCATCTTATGCTTAATGCTTACCCTATTAATGATATGATATGCATATGCA
Organism: Pinacopodium congolense; assembly: GCA_028565735.1. Classification (NCBI taxonomy): domain Eukaryota; kingdom Viridiplantae; phylum Streptophyta; class Magnoliopsida; order Malpighiales; family Erythroxylaceae; genus Pinacopodium; species Pinacopodium congolense. Next base: position 6,058 of record JAOXYD010228703.1, read on the forward strand.
ACAATAACAATCCAGAAATTCCTTAGTAATTCATGCTCATTAATCATCATCCTAGCCATTTCTTGTAAAATCCTATTCTTTCTTTCTACTGAACCATTTTGTTATGGAGTCTTACGGGTTGAAAATTTTTAAGAAATTCCATGGTTATCACAAAATGATTCAAACAATTCATTATCAAATTATCTAATATGATCACTCCTAGTTGATGCAATGGATAAACCTTTTTCATTTTGAACTATCCTAGCAAATCTCACATGTTCTTTAAAACATTCATCTCTTGTACTTAAAAGTAAAACCCATGTAAATCTACTAAAGTCATTAACAATTATAAATGCATTTGATTTACTACCTAAACTAACTACTCTAGTAGGAACAAATGTATCCATATGAAGAAGTTCAAAAGGTTTGGAAGTTGTTATTGATTTATTTCTTGGAAATGAACTTTTTACTCGTTTCTATTTTTTGCGTGTTTGAAAAATCCTATCCTTTTCATATCTTATGCTTGGAAACCCATTAACGAGCTGCTTGGAGTTGATTTTTGATAAAAGATTCATGCTAGCATATCTAAGCTATCAATGCCAAATCCAAGAATTCACCTAAAGAGACCAAATACTTATTTTCAAGATTAGTAAGATAGTCGACATAAGATATTACCTTCTCTTTTTCCTAAGAAACAAACACTAACATTATTAAAATTTGAAAGTACACATTCATTTCCTTCAAAATTTACTATATAATTTTAATGAAATAATTGACTAACACTTAAAAGATTGTGCTTTAATATATCAACAAGTAGAACATTATCAATCAAAGAGAAATTATCCTTACCAACCGTTCTAATGATAATTACCTTACCCATGGAATTGTCTCCAATATGATGGATCGTCCATACATTCTTTTGAAAGAAATGAATTGTGTAGCATCACCGATCACTTGTTTCAAACAACTGCTATTAACATACATTTTTCTTTTCTTTTCTTAGTAACTTACAAAATAAGAAAGTCATAATAATTTAGTTACCAACATCATCTTGGGCCCTTTGAGGGTTGGCTTCATACCTATCCCTACCCCTTAATGTAACATCTCTAATTTTATTATAATAAACACGTACAATATTAACTATAATATCTACAATAAGTATAAAATAAATGGAGTGTGAGTCCTACATGAATTCTTATAATCACGATGAAACTTTTGCCTAGGTTGGGAAAATGTTCTTTTATCATTAAACCTTTGTTTAAGAAATATCCTACATCTTGTCCATTGACTATACATGAATCCATGGTGTCTTTGCCCCAGATGTGACATATTAGTAATTACATTCCAAACAAACATCCAAGATGAGATTCATTTTTTAAGTTCTTATCCTTTATAAAAATAGTCTTACTAGATGAATTTCCACTATCACTAGAATATCCTAAACCATGTTTATGATTAGTAATCTTTTATGAGCCTAACATTGTTTCTAATTCTTTTCTTTTAATAAATTTTTCCAGTGATTCTATAAGGGATTCAATTTCCTTCTATAATGAAACATTTTCATTTATGAAACTATCATAATCCATATTTATTTATTCCAATTCTTTCCTAAGGCTTTCATTTTCGAATTTACACTCATCTAATAATTTTAAAGATTCCTTATTCCTACCATGTAAATTTTTCTTCTTCTTAGTCAAGTCCTCTAAATATTCGAACAATTTTTTGTAAATATATTCCACATAACATTTAACATCGATGCTATGAGAATGGGAAGATGATACCTTATCTTATGCCAAGGAACAGACATTCACCATGTCTTCTTTTTTAGAGTCACTTGATTATATCCATGTGACCTTCAATGTTTTCCACTTCTTTGATTCCTTCTTTTCCTTCTTTTCTTTTGCTTCTCAGAGAGATGGACATTATTATCTCAATGACTTTTTAACCATTTTCAAAATAAGTTATGTTAGTTTATTTATTTCTAGGAAAATGATTTACCTTCTCTTGTATATATCGATGCCTTCCTCTTTAGGAATTTCTTAAAACATCTGTCAATGAGGGCAATTTCTTCATCTACACTTCCATATGATGAGCCTTTGTTATCTTTCTTCTTTTTAGACTTAAACTCTACGTTCTTCTTCTTATGTGCAATTGCTTTTCCTTGTGATTAGTTTAAACCTTATCTTGAACCTTAAAAGTGAACTAATGAACTCATCGACAAGTATGATATTGAGATCCTTTGTTTTCGCTTTCTATAACTTTAAAAAAAGATTTATTAATCTTCCTAACAAGTTCAAATTTTGTATAGGTCTTCCCTAGATCATTAAAGTATTAATAATATTTACAGAATGAACAAACATTCATACAACATGTGCAAAAGGTCGAATTAATGAGTGAGCATACTTAAATTTACTCTCCTTATCTTGGTTTATACCCTTATATGTAATTTATAAGTAGGCATGCCAAATATCATAAACAATTTCACTTATAGATACCCTACTAGATTCATTTCTAATAAGTGCATAATATATTACATACATAGTTTTATTATTAAGGGAGACTAATTTTTCATCCTCATTATCCCATCCATCTTTAATCTTAGGCACTACTTGATTTCCTATAAGTTTCAAAGGCATTAGAGTATTTTAGAATATAATTTTCCATACTTTTACACTATTTTCCATTAAAAAGCACTTCATCCTAGTCTTCTAATATCGATAATTGTTTCCATCAAAATAGGGAGCGGTACTAGTAGTTTTGTCTTTACTAGAATTACATCTCTTGTAAGACCTAGGCTCTGATATCACATGTTGGTCCTATGGCACTTAAGGAGGTGAATTAGGAGCTTTAAATATTTCTTCTAAGTGATTTAATCCTAAGTTTACCAATTTATATTATGTGAAAGCTAAAAAAAATTCTATCTTACGAGTCCTAATTCATTAAGTTCTCAATCTAATAAACCAAAGGTAATTAACAATTGAATAAAAAATATAATCAATTTAAATAAATTATGTATTAATGCTTCAAAATAAAAGTGTAAGGGACTAGAGAACACAAATGACTTAAATTGGTTCAAAGATATCCACGGTCTCTTACGTCCACTCCCTAACAAATCATATTGAGAATTTTCACTATAACAAAATAAATTCAACATTAGATAATATAATTTCCTTTTTATGCTCAAGGATAACCTTTCACTCTAATTTCTCCTTAGGCTAAAGAGTGGCCTTCTCTTTCTCTTTCAATCCTCCTAAAAACAACATTTATAAAAAGTGTTAACTTAATCTCATAAAGGTGTATAAAGAGGTTGATAAAGTCTTGAGATGTATACATAAAAATGCTAAAAAAAACCTCACATACAAAGTCAATCTCAACCTAAAACTTCACCAAAACTCACAAAACTATTATTTCAATGCTTAAGACACTTGTATAATAAATTTCTCTACACTTGGATGATAAGAACACTAAAAATAATATGTATATATAATGTTTTCAAGGCCTAAAAACCTTTTCAAAATGTCTCTTTTCATTAACTCTTCATTATTTAATTTTACTATTGGAAATCTGTTGGATGCAATTTTTACTTTGATTGGTCAACCTGTATGTACACTGGTTAACTAGTCTATGATTAACCAATACGTTAACTAGTTTATCAGTGTAACTTTGGACTAATTTTCACATAACTAAAGCACATCAAACTCATTATAAATAAATCCAAATAAATCCCAAACTCTTTGAAAATATTTCTTAACTCTTACACACAATGAAAACACGTTCCTAAAACATTTTAACTCATTAAAAAGATTAATTCAAAACTTCCCTCACAATTACCTCTTGATTATGCAACTTACATGCATATACTAAATTATGATTGCAATCATGCATGAGTGAGTCTTTTAAATCATAAAAAATAACTAGGCAAAACATACATTAAGAAAGTAAAAATAAAGCTATATAAGTTCTTTGACTTTCTAAAACTTGAGTCTTTTTTATATTAACTTCAGAAACTTGATATTGTCTCTAAGACTCCATAAAAAAATTCTTTAAAACTCCATCCGTATAGCTATCTTTCAAACACTTAAACATAATAACCACTAAGTTAAAAATTATTTTGTCATCATCAAACATAAGGTTGATCCTCCCTTGATTCAACAAAGGCAAAGCTTGTGCTTCTGACTACTTACACACATAATTCACTGCTACTATGATGTATTTATTACCCAAAGAATTTGGAAATGGACTTATAAAATCAATATTCTAATTATCAAAGATTTTAAAAACAATATAAAAAAGTTTAAGGATTGTCATCTTGGTGAAAACTATGACCTTATAGCTAACATTTATCACAATAGTCTATAGAACTTTGGGCATCCTTGAAGAGAGTAAGCCTATAGAAACTTGATTTTGATACTTTTTTTAACTATTCTATTTTGATAGAATTGCCCTCCAGTTGGTCCAATATGATAATACTCTAATACTTTCATATTCTCCAAATAAAGAACACATGATCATATGACTTGATCTGTATAAATTGTAAACAAATAAGGATCTTTCCAAAAATAATATCTTATATAAAAAAGAATTTCTTCTTTTATTGATAAGAGAATCCTTTAGGTAAAATTTCTGTAGTTAACACAATTAGTAAACTAAGGAATTTCAATTTCCTATGCCTCTAATTTATATAAATGCTTAATGGGAAAGGAATCACTAATTTCCTCTTTAGCTCCCTTTTTATCATTTATCTTTAAATCAAATTGATTTAAAAACATAATCCACCTTAATAATCTTGGTTTTACATTGGTCTTTGATAAGCAGGAAATATATTGAGTTTTCATATGTGTTTCAAAATGGGTTCATCAATATTTTTTATGTTAAAGTGCCTAATTTATTTTCATTTTGAATTTTAATGCAGGGTTAATTGCTTAACACAAATATTAGTTAAAAGGGAAAAGTTTAGAGGATAATTGGAGCAAAATGGAGCAAGGAGCTACTGGAAAAAGGCTTAAATGGCAATTTCTACGAATCATCAATGATGCCATTTAAGTCCTGTCAATTGCCATTTAAACCCATTTTCTAGATTCTTCAATGGTGGTTTGTAAAGGGCTATTTAAGTCACTTTTAAGAACCATTTATGGTCCTAAAAACAAAAAAAAAAGAGCAAATCAAACTTTTAATCGATAAAATGTTTCCAATCCTCAATTAGTCATACTTTAGAAGCAAAGGAGAGTATTTTGGAGTAGTCTTCTCTACTTCTAGGCAACCTTACTTCTTTTTTCTATTTTCCATTGCTTTTGGTGTTTTTATGCTTTCCTTTGAGTTATAATGGTGGAATTTTTTTCGATATCATTATTAGAACTTTAGATACTTTGTTTTCAATTTGTTTTTGCTTTCCATTATTGTAATTTAGGCTTTTTCTTATTGTTTATATTTGGGTTATGTTTTTATGTTTTTTGATTGTAAGAACTTTGATATTTATTGAATTTATTTATTTATTTTCAATTGCAATAACTTCCTTTATTAGTTTAATATGCTTTCTGGTCATTTATTTTCTACTTTGTATTTCAATATGTTAGGCTAGATTAAGAAATTATTGGGGATGATGAGTTTAAAATTGTAATATTTGAATTGATTTCAATGGGTATTGTGTTATTGGCTAAGGCTAAATTGTAATTCTACTTTAACGCCATAAATTAGGAATTGTTCTATAGATTTGGCCATACTATTAGCAATTTTTAGTTCAATTGGTAGGTTTAGGCTTTTAATTTATAATTTTCATTAGCAACTACCATAAGTAGTAATAGATTAATTAATTTTATATGTGAAACTTAATCAACTTAGCCTAGAATTTCAATTCTTTAGGTTACATGATCAAAGCTTGCGAGGTTATGGTCTAAGTTAGTTGTTCCCTAATTTCTAATGCTAGTATGCCTTTGAATCTAAAGATCATATCATAGGTTATTGACAAGTGTGTTTTTAGATAATGTTTTTAGGTTGTTTTATGTGTTTAAAGTGTTTTTTTGTGTGTTTTAGCATTATTTATTTATGTACTTTGCATTTTTTATGATCTTTATGTGTTTAATTATTTTTATTTAGTGTCTAGTGTTTGAGAGTGGATTTTAAGCTTATTTAAGGGATGGATTGAGGAACTTTGGATGTTGGTTTAGCAGGTATCAAAAATTCAGTTGTAAATGTGTTATAGTCTATTTTGATGACCCAATGGGGATATTTTAGAAATCAGATGGCCTTAAAATTTTATGAGGAGGAATATCAACATGTTAGGAGCTTGCAATTCAAATTTCAAGTTAATTGAAGCTCCAAAGAAGAAGTTGTGGTAAAAAGAGTGGAGTATGTAGAAAATTGTTAAGCAGCAGTCCACCTTTGTAGCCATCTATAATGGTGGCAGTGGAGTTAAAATGTTTTGAATGTCATATATATGATTTTAAATTGTAATCCTCCTTTGGACATATATAGGAGCTCAAAACCCTAAGAACTAGGGGGAATCATTAATACTTATCCTACAGGAGGCAAGGAGAGGTATTTTATTACAACTCAAAAAAAGAAACACCATCTTCCTAGGGAAACACAAAGAGATTTCAACATTCAATTTTTCAACCTTCTTGGAATTGATAAGATAGCTTGAAGACTTTATCTAGTTTTTCTTCTTTCTCTTTATTACTTTTTAGTTTGAAAAACGTGAATGTTTTTGGATTATTTGTTAATATGAGTAGCTAAACACTTTATAGGAGTTGCTTTTGAACTATTGCGTAGAACTTTTTATCTTATAATATGTATTGTGCTTATACTTTGAAATAGATCGAGAGAGTGAGCCTGGGAATTTTTGTTTGATTGTGCAATGAAATTTTTCTTCCAATAGACTTATACATATTTAGGTTTTTTAAGTTGATGGAGAGAGATCTTCACTATTTGTTTAAATTACCTATAGGATTGCTTAACATCTAATTTAAGTGTTAGGAAAGGTTGTGTAAGTTAAGAGACTGCAAAATTAATTCTATCTTATTTCATCTAAGGATAGCTAATTATGCCTTCAGAGAGGTAGTTAAACATTAGAAAATCTTGGGTGAAGCACAATTGAATCAATAGGATAAGAGGGAAGTAAAATAGGGATATAAGTGACTCTTATTCTCAATATTAGTTATCAAATTCTTGCACTTTGCCCATTAGATTGTTCTTTTCTAATTTGATTAATTTTCGTTAGTTTTCTAGCCTTTTATCATTTAAAATGTTTCTTAAACAAAGTATAACTTGAATTTTGTGGTGACTAACTACAATCCTTTTGGGATGACATCCACTTTTTACTATAAGTAACGATCCGTGCACTTTCTGTAGTTAGCATAAAAAAAGTTTAATTTTTCAACGGACAAGTTATTAGTGCTATTGTCATGGATTGTTTGTTTAGCATCTTGTTTATTTTTGGTGAATTTGATTTAAAAGTTTCTAATACTTTTCCTTGTGTGTTTGCAAGTGCATGAACATAAGGAGTACCAGAAGGTCTATTGAGCTAAGTGAAGAAGAGTTGTTAGATATAACAAGACATGAACGAGAGTTAAAAAGAGTAAAGCTCCAAGACACTACCCAAAAGAATATGGCAGATGAAGGAGAACTAGGAGGTGGTGAAAGGACATTGATGTACTTTATGAGACTAGGTTTTGGTCTAGAAGGAGTTGCATGCCCTACTGTATAAGAAAATAACTTTGAGATCAAGCTGATACTCCTCAACATACTCCAATCTAATGTGCAGTTCTATGGGTTGATTAATAAAGGCCTCAATGCTAATTTTGGGAACTTCATAGAGATTTGTGACACTTTTTGGTTCAATGACATCTAATGACAATGTGAGGATGAGATTATTTCCCTTCACTTTAAAAGATAGAGCGAAGGAATAGTTGAACTCCCTCAACCAGGAATATGTCACTATATTGGAGCAACTAGCTCAAGCCTTCTTAGCCAAATATTTCCTACTCACCAAAACTATAAGAATCATAAATGAGATCACAAATTTTCAACAAAGTGATAGGGATTCGTTATATGAGGCTTAGGAGTGATTTAAAGAATTACAAAGGAGTTTCCCAAGTCACAATCTTCTAAGGGAGTTCCTCTTGCAAACGTTTTACAACGGAGTGACTTAGAGCATAAGAGGAATCATAGATGCAACCACAAGATGGTCCTTGATGAGAAAAAAAATAGATGTAGCACATGATCTATTAGAAGAGATGGCTAACAACTTTTGCTTATGGTCTAATGATAGGAGTAGACAAGGTTCTAAGGAGCCAAAAGGTGTGATTCCAATTGACTCGATGACGGCTTTATAAGCACAAATTTAAGCCCTCACTAACCAATTGCGTAACATGAAAGGAGCCTCCTCTTCTTCAGTTAAAGCTATATAGTTTCAATGTGAGTCATGTGGACAAGATACCCATGGAACAATTGAATGCTTCTTATTAGGACTAGTGGTGCAAAGCAAGGTGGAAAACCCACAAATAACAATACTTATAATCCAGGGTGGAAAAACCACCCCAAATTTGCTTGGAATACTAATAATACATGTTGCTAAGTGAGAGAACAAGGAGCTCCCTGATTTCAATAAGACTAATTTGAAGCTTTGGAAAACAAGATGGATAAGATGATGGATGTCTTGGGGTTCAAATTGGCAAGTCAAGAATCGAACCAGAAGAGGATGTTTGCAAGGCAGGAGGAAAGCCAAAAAAGGATGGAAGAGAAATTCGATCAAATAGTGAAGAACCACACACCTTCCATCCACAATTTTGAAGTTCAAGTAGGTCAACTTGGCAATGCTTTATCTTCTAGAAGTGAAGGAATCCTTCCAAGCAACAAAGAGATGAATCCAATGTAACAACTGAAGGCCATTAGAGTTATAGTTGAAAAAGAATGAAGGAACAAGAGGAGAAGGCCGAATGCTCCAAGGAGAAAAGCCAATAGGAAGAAGAAGAAGAGGAGGAGGAGAATCCATATGTGCCACCACCACCATAAAAGCGAAGAATCCCCTATCCACAAAGACTCAAGTAGAATCATATAGATGCATAAGCTTTTATGTTCTTCCAGAAAGTAAAGAGATTGCATTTTGTGGAAGCCTTACAGAATATGCCCAAGTATGCTAAGTTCTTAATGGATATCCTAATCAATAAGCACACTTGGGAGGACAACCAAGATGTGGCATTAATAGGAAGTTGTAGCTCAATCTTCGCTAGCCACATTCTATCCAAGTTAGAAGGTCCAAGGAGTTTTACTATACCTTAAGTTGTTGGTAACTTGGCATTTTCTAATTGTTTGTGCGATTTAGGAGCAAGTATTAACTTGATGCCTTTATCTATTTTTAAGAAATTGTGGCTAGGTGAGGTAACACCAACTTCCATGCTCATCCTTTTGACAAATCAAATAATAAGAAGCCGTTACGATTGGTGGAAGATGAGCACATAAAAGTGGATAAAATTTTCATTCTAGTTGATTTTGTTTCGTTTAATTTTGAGGAGGATAGAAGCTGCCTGTTAATCCTTGGTAGACCTTTCATGAACACTAGTAAGGCATTGATTAATGTCCATAAGGGGATATTAAACCATCAGATTGGTGATGAGCAAGTAAAGTTTAACATGGGGAAGAAGTTAAAAAATTCAGTGAAAAGAAAAACTTGCATAAAGGTAGATGTGATTGATAATGGTGGAAAGGAACATGAGATGAAGCACGAGGGAAGGGTAAATTTACTAGATAATGAAGACGGAGGTGTTGGGTGAGAGATTGAATCAAGAACTTTTAGGAAAAATGAATGCCCCTACTATATTCTCTTCAGGGACACCACTCGTATTTAGGTTACAATCCTTACTTCTGCAATTTGAATATACTTCTTTTGGTAAGGGAAAACCACTAGCCCTTAGTATTCCTCATGATGTAATGGTGGAATAGGAGAAAAGGGTTATGAAGATAAGAAAGAAGAGGTGTCGAATATGGTTGAAGTTGATTCCAACTAAACCTAAGACTCAGTAGGGAGAACCAATCAAAGTTAGTCAAGTATACAAGCATGGGACTTTCAAGGTGGAAGACTCCTAAGGAAAAACACTTAAGGAGATTGACCGTCATGTAAAGTTATACCTTGGTGACTTTTAACCAAAGGAAATGGAAGTAGTTTCTTTCTTTCCTTTACTTTACTCTTTCATGATTGAACTAGAGTTTAGTTAAGCTCATGACCTTAGATGAAGCATGTTTTATTTAGTTCTTAGGTTGTTTAGTGTGTTGATTCCTAGTTTTTAAGTTGTTCTTTATTTCAATCTCTTATTTTCTTTTGTTAGATTGTTGTTTTTTTTTTGTTTAGGGGTGTTTTTAGGTTGATTTTAATGTTAAAACTTAAGTTCGAATATTTACAGTGACTTAGAAGCAAGTGGGGGTAAAAATAAACAAAATAGGATAAATTCTAGTAAGTTGCTCTGCCACCATTGTGGTCCACCACGATAGTGGCAGAGAGTTTCTGCCACCAATCAGCCACAATTATAGTAGACCACGATCGTGGCAGGCGAGATTTAAAATCTCGCTGTCTCCCTCCCCAAAACTCTAACTGAACTTATCTTTTTCCCTCCTTCTCTTCTCTAAACCCTTTCTCTCTCTATTTTGACCTCCTCACCCTCTCTTCAAGGTTCCTTGCCTATTTTCTCCAAGTTATCAAATCTTGTAAGTTTCTTTGGGTTTCACACCAAAAATTCAAGTTTTGTGCTGATTTGGGTTGTTTTTCATAGATTTAGGTTGTTTTTCATCTTTTTCTCCATTCTTTCTCCCCATTCATCTTTTTCTCCATTTTTCTCCCCATTCATCTTTTTCTCCATTCTCTCTCTAAAAGGGCTGTTTATTTTCTCTCTTTGATATTTTCACCTTATGCTATTTTTTATAGGTTTTTTTGGGTCAAAGTGCCTCTATGAACAAAATATATTGTTGGAAAATTATTTCCACCACTCCAAACTGTAGTAAATTGATGAACTGCTAGGGATATCTCTGTTAACTATGATGCTCCTTTTCCTATCATATCTGAAGAAGAAGATGAAAGCTATAATATTCTTAAGACTAAAACTATTTTAGCACCTAGATATCTTGATTTTGTTCTTTTAGAAAAGATAAGGCTGAAAAATAGAATGTTGAGACTATGTCGTAAGAGTGGTCGGGAACAATTTGTGCAAATGGATTACCCTATTTTAAAAAATTTAACACTTGAGTTTTTTTTTAACCTTTTTACGTTTTAAATATGAAAAACCAAGTGTCTTTTGGTTTAGAGTAGAGGCCAAGCTCGTCAATTAGATGAGAAAGTGTTAAACAAACTTTTCTATTTTCCTAAAGCAAAATTAAAGGATGCACATCAAGATTTTTAACCCACTATTTATTGAAAATATTTGACTAAGTTACCCACTTTCAATCCTTCAAATGCTTAGAATGCTAATATTTTAAGTCAAGAACATTTTATCCTATATAAATTCATTTGCTTTGCTATGTTTTTCAAAACCCAAAATAATAAATGCTCTGCTAAGGAATTGTTTTTGCTTCGGTGCGTAAATGAGAAAATTAAAGTTCGTATGGTTTTTTACTTTTTCCAATATTTGGTGTGACCTATGTCAAAGAAGGGGGCTTATTTAGGTATAGGGTACCTAGTGTTGATGAGTTTGCAAAACTATCTAACTACTTTTATGCTTAAAATTGAAAGCATACGGAGTGTAACTTATAATAAAGAACAGATATTGATCCCACAAGGATTGTAGTTTAGTTACCACTTAATTTAGTTTATGCTTTGTTTAAGACCCAATTTCAATTAATAAAAAAATTGAGAGATAAACTAAATCAAATAACTAGTAATGAACAAATAATTAAACAAAAGTGAAGAAACTTTGGATTTCAAGATTTAGGATTAGAGATCACTTTTTCCTTAAATTGTTTCCCTCCTATCTTGTTGATTGAATTATGACTCACCTAAGATGTCCTAATATTTTAATAACCCTCTCTCAAGGTGTAATTAAATGTCCTTAGCAAAAAAATTTAATGGAATAGATTAAGGGTAGATGTGTATCTTCTGTACAAGATGTTACATGCTTAGGAGCTATTTTTGGCATACCATTATCTGGCTTTATCATTCTGGG
>JAOXYD010228710.1:0-18178 GCA_028565735.1 Pinacopodium congolense
TTAGACAAGTACACCTATCATTCTATAATATAGTTTCTAATGAGATAGGATATCATTCTTACGAAGATTAGAACTACTAGTACTAGCGGTCTTTTATTATCTAATATAACAAAATGATGGATTGATTAATTAATTATTAATTATGATAAAATAAAATAATCAAATTGAAATAACAAATTAAAACAATTTACATAAAAAAATAGCAACCATAGGATTCAATAATAGATAAGGAATCCCTATAAAAACCCATCATGTTCAATGCTTGTCTCAATTTAATATTTAACCCAAATTACTTAGACCATTAAATTCACTTTAATTGATATTCTTTCAAAAGCAATATAATTTCTATCTCTCAATTAATTATTTAAAATATCTTCTAAATTAAAACCTTAAGAACACGCATTAATTTGATCTATGAATTTTGCGATAGTTAGGTTTGAATCTAACCTAAAAAACTTTTGAAAACCCATCTTTAAAAATCCCATGTAAGCTTCTTTATTTATGAATTGATCTCTTCATATAATTGATTTTTTAATCTAAATATATGTAATCTGATAATGAACTGAAATTATGAGCAAACACTTTAATCCAAATATAATAATATTCGCAAATAAACTCAAGATAAATATGAGTTTTTACAATTAAATCAATGAACAAATATTGAATAATAAGTTTTAAGGTTCCTTGCATCCAAAACTAGAAGAAATTTAGTTCATAGTTATACAAATAAATACAATAATAATCAAAGAAGAACAAAGTGTTGGAAAACTCATTCTATGTAGTTTTGCCTTTAAATCTTCAATTGATTGTTGCGAGAAAGCCTCAGGATCCTTAAATCTCCAATTTTAATCTTGAATTGATCCTTTTGAATGGATTCAATCTTATGTCAAAATGTCTCTGGTTTTTTAGTTTTTATCCCTTGGATGACAACTAGGGACTTTCTAAAGTCAAAAACTGCCTAAAAACCCTAAAAACACAACTTTATTTGCACCAACCTCTGTTCTCACGATTTGAGTCATGGTTTTGATAAAGTTTATGAGGAAGTTACAGCCAGGGTTGTGCCCATGACTTTGGCCTTAATCTACACTAGACACTACAAAAATGCTAGAACTCTTCGCAAAGTCATAGCCTGGGTTATGACTATAACCAAGCTTGTGATTCTTACTATTTTGCCTTCTTCCTTTAGCCCTTTGATTCAACGAATTATTCAACCTTTGTCACGATTATAATCAACTCCAAGACCTAGAAAACCACCATTTTTACATAAGTTTAAGAGTTAATATCCTAATATGACAAAACATAAGTTTTTATGGTTAATAGATCATAAAATAATAATGAGCTCCTATGAATTAATAATCTACTTTATACTATATTTAAGATCAAGTTTAAGGTTTGAAACTAGTGTCAACTAATGGTTAATAATATTGTACATTCCAAATATGATTGGCATGTTATTAGAGTTGGAAGCCTAGATATAACTGATAAACAAATTTTAAAAAAAGTGAAATTCAAGGTCCTTTTTTCCATTTTCTTTTTAATACTTAACATAAAGAGATCTAAGACTTAAAACTACTTTTAATTTAATGTTAGTCTTACATGTTTCATTTTTCTATTTAAATTTTCCTTTTAGAGCTGATTTTCAATATTACACATACTAATAAGTAGTATGTTGGCTTTTACTCAAAAGAGCTTGTGTAAAAAATTTATGGGAGCTTTACAAAACTTACAAATCATTTTCAATTACTAAAATAGTCTTTCATTTGCAAATCATTGTCAATTACTAAAGTAGTCTTTCACTAGGTTGTTTTCAACTAGAAGGATTAGAAATTATTACAGTAATTTGTATTTTTATAATTGTAATAAAAATTCAACCAAAATAATTCATTTGTTAATAATTTGTTTCATGATTATTCTTAAGGATACATGTTTTAGTAGGTACTTAATTTTTATTATTCAATTCTTGAAATTTATTAGGATGTATATTGTTTTACTTAACATGCATTGCTTATTATTTGTCAAATTTTAAATATATTGTAAATATTTTTAAGAATGTGAATCTTATATAATATTTTTCTAATTTTTTAACGTATTTGTAAAAATTTGCAATTTCAAATAACTCATTTGAATTGAATTTAAATGATTTATTTACAGTTCCAATTAGCTAACCAACCATAACCTTTTGTGTTAATTTGCTTTCTACAATGATGTTGCTTGATATTCATTAATTATTACATGAACAAATTGATTTATAATCGAAATTGTGAACATATTATAATTGAGCTTTATAATAATAAGTTGTGTGAAAACTCAACTTTGTCTCATGCTTTTCAAAAATGGGTTTTGAGTTATGTGAAAGCTAGCTTTATGATCATTTTATTACATTATTATTGAGAAGCCATTGATAACCACAAGTAATTTCAACTTCTTGCCTCTAACAAGTTTTGGTAATTATTTATTGTTATTTGTAATAAGTTATTGTAAGTGTCTTGGCATTATAATATGATAAGGAGACAATCTAGTATGAAAACTTGTATATTTAAAATATTTATGCTTAACATGAAAAAACTTAATGGAGACACATATTAAATTAATGAAATAGGATGTGATATATCTCTTTAAGGAAGTAGATAGTACTAGTATATTGTAGAATTAAGTTATCTTTTGTAGAATACAATGTTATGTTCATATAAAGTGGTAGTCTTTTATTGGTTGAAGTTGTATTTCTTATACAATGGGGTGATATGTTTTGAAGAATGTAGTAGTATATTTTGTATAAAGTGTGAGTTATATTTTGCTTCAACTTGTATAATTTTTTTCATGTGTTTAGACACCATGGATAACTTAGTGTGAATTTTGGTATTTATTGTTGTGTGAAGTGGTATTTTTTATATTGTGAAATGGTACATTTTTATAATGTAGTGATGTTTTTTGTTTAATTTAGTATTTTTTTTAATTAAGGGAGATGTCACTTATGTTTTGATGATGATAAAACCATCTTTGCTATTAATGATTTTGTTGTTTTTGATGTATTGAGGAGGTAAGGATGTGAAATAGTTTAATCATTACAAATTGAAGCCAAAGTTGGAGCATTGAAACTAAAGTAACAATATTTGAAGACTAAAGTATTGAATGAAGACTTAAAGATCAATATTTGTAATAAAATAGTGGGAATAGGATCAATCATGGTAGTTTTTTATAATAAAAACACAATTAGACCCCTTATTTTAAAGGTAAAAATTATAGATATTAGAAAATTTGAATGTAACACTTCCTTTTGTTTAAAAGAGTTTATTTTTGGGAAATCATGGAGAATGGCTCTTGAATTCTAATAAAAAAATAGTTATAGATATTGTAGAGACTAAAATATTAAAGGATAAAAATTAGTGGAATGAAAAGGATGAGAGACTCATTGCTATTGATAGTAAAGTTCTACATATCTTTCTTTTTTGTGTGAATTAGATAGAAGTGTGTTTAATAAAGTTTCAATATGTAAATCGACCAATGAGATTTGATATAAATTGGAAGTTATTTATGAACATACCAATCAAGCCAACAAAGTGGAGAATGAGCATTCAAAGGAAGAAATGGCTCAAATATGCTTCATAGACAATGGTTAGAGGTACCCTCTATCTTAAAATTTTATAATAATGGTAATTAGGTACTTTCTTATTCAAATTCTAATAATGATGATAATGATTGCGTTGATAAGCTAACTTATAATGAAGTAGTTGAATGTTTATAAGCTATAATTGTAAAAAGGAAACAAATTATCCTCTAAGTACAAGAATTGTTAAAATTTTTTGAATGCATATAGACTAGAAAACGAGAGTTAAAAAATGAATTGTATGGAATTGTAGAATTTAAGAATGTAGATAAGGGTAATGAGCAAATATTGGTTAAATAGAGTGCTTGATTGAAAAATGAGATAGAAACACTTAGGGATTCCTTGTCAAAATTTAATAAGGGTAAAGAAAAGTTAGAATGCATGCTGGTGCTCAAAAAGCTACATATGATATTTGTGGCTTAAGATATGCATATAAGAGAATGTATGCTGGTGTTTAAAAAGCTACATATGATATATGTGGCTTGAGATATGCACACGAGAGTGAATTGATAAGGGTATATTTTGTAATATTTTAGAGCATGATTAGGTATGCATTTACTCTTATTTTAATGTTATGTTGTCCAATTCATATATAATATTATTTACTTTGTAAGTTTATTCCGAAAATAGAAGATTTATGCAAAAATGATCAAGTGTGATGCATTTTATCAAAAGAGCAACATGTGTTTAACGACATCATCATTGTCATATGAAAACCATCTTTATTGTCTTATAGGGAGAATAACATGACCTATTAACAGCTTTGTTGATATTCGAGCAGATCGTTATTGAGGCTCATTTTGCATATAGTAAATTAACGTGAATGTATAACGGTGCTATTTATCCGCAATACGAAGGGCTATTGATATCTCTAAGAAAAATTCTAATAAGAATTCAAGGGATTATTTGGACAATTCACATAAAAATTGGCCTTAAAACTATTTGGGATGTATATAAGACAACTTTAGAGATTTGACAGCCAACTTTTTAGCAATTGTTTCATTACTCTTTATTAAGCTTTTGTTATTTTTCTCTCTTTTTAATTTAGATTTAGGTTTTGAGTCGTTTCTTGCTTTCAATCAAGTTTATTGAATATTCAAGAAAACTTTTAAGGATTTAAGGAGTTGGGCCATATAATTAAAATTTTGAATTCAATTGGAAACAATTTCTGGTATTTTCTAAACTTTTGATTTCGTTGTAATTTATCACTATTATTTTATGTTCTTTCATTAATATATGGAACTAATTTCTTTATTAGCTAAGGATAGGCTACTTTTACATGAATTGTATGCTAATCTTTGTTTATTTGAATACTTAGTCCTTTATAATAAGCTAGTTACTTAGAATATGGTCAGAGATAACTAAGGATTTGAGAAATCTACCTTAGATATTGGAAAAGTCGATAAATAATGTAGTTTAAATTAGTAAATAACCACACTCTAGTTAGGTGTGAGGTGTTAATTCTAAAATAAGGAATTTTATAATTAAACTTCTTGAGTGTCAAACCTATCATATAAGTTCATTGTATGACTAAATTGAAAAACAACATCGATAGAGATAGGGTATAAACTTAACTATAGTTGTGTTTTTATTTAGTGAAAATACCTTATATTAGCTATTATAATAAGCTTTTAACTCAATTGAATCATTAAAACTTGAAAAACTTAGCTATATATTTGGATTTGGTAATTAACATAAGTAATCTTTATTTCTTTAGTTTTTAATTTAATTAATTAATCAATATGAGTTTTCTAGATAATTATAATACGAGTGACCTAGTACTTGCAGTTAAATCCTCTTGGGATGATAACTTGTACTTTTAGGATCCACTATATTGCTTGTAATAGGTATACTTGCCTATAGGTTAGTCTTTGCTTTAATTTAAGATTTAGTGAAAAGATTAGTTTAGGAAGACTACGAACATGAATCATTAAATACTAGAACTATTTTTGCTAATCCAAAGAACTTAGAAGATGAACATATAACTAGGTCATCACATGAACATATTGCTTCATCTAATAAGTTACAATCTCAAAGAAAATATAATGTATTTATGTATAGTTTATAACCTGGGCCTAGAGCTCAAAATTATCTAAGTAAGAATAGGAATAATTTTTAGACAAGGACATAACATCACTTTCACACATTTAGGCCACATTTAAGCCCTAAGTTAAACACAATAGCATGATTTATTCTCACACCCTCTATATATGTTAATGCAATTAGAGGAGAACACCTCACTTATATTCAAGGCCTTATGTTTATCATATGAGAGGTTTCAATGATGTAAAATCTAGCACTTCTTATAGACACAAATATAGGGCTCATTAA
The DNA here is from genome assembly GCA_028565735.1 of Pinacopodium congolense. Classification (NCBI taxonomy): domain Eukaryota; kingdom Viridiplantae; phylum Streptophyta; class Magnoliopsida; order Malpighiales; family Erythroxylaceae; genus Pinacopodium; species Pinacopodium congolense. The sequence continues at coordinate 5,936 of JAOXYD010228710.1, forward strand.
AATCATCGTATGATTTTTCATTTTATGGTAAATTTGGATTTGTAGAAAAAAATTTATACTAAAAAAAGATGGTTGAACCAATCTTCCAGAATATGGGATAAGAAAAGTTTAAAATCTAAACCTTAAAAACTCAAATTAGTATGGGTATCTCAAACATGTTGATTCTTGTAAGTCAACCAATAGGTGGATATCAAGCGAGGAAGCATTAATGGTGTTATAAAAATTCACAAATAATTATCCCACATTAGAAAGGGATAGACTATTGAAGTAAGTTATATAAAAAAGAGGGCATATAACCCATTTTTTTAAAGGTTTTGAGTTGAGATATGACCTCTCCTAAGTTGTTTAAAGATGCTCATTTGATCTGATCTAGGTTCTTACCAGCCTCCCTTAGAAGAATCCATGCACAAAAATTAGTATCAAAGCATAGGTTTAAGTTAGGCTAGGCCAAAGTAAAAAAATTTGGGTTCGTGTCTTACCTCTTCCTTCCATTGTAACCTCCACCATGAAACCCAATTGACTTCACATGGGTTATGGATTAAGGTAAGTGATATAGAAGGTGGATTTACTTATAAAATGGGAATTGATGTGAGAAATCACAAGTGAATTATCCCACATCAAATAGGGAAAGACTGTTGAAGTGAGTTATATATAATACACGATCCATAACCCATTAAATTAAGGTTTTGGGCTAAAATATGATATCACTTAAATTTTATGTGGATTCTCACTTAGTCTAGTTCAAGTTCTACCTAGACCTTCTCAAAAAAACCCATGCATAACAAAGGGGTATCTCCTTAGTACTCAACAAGTGATAACCAACAAGTTATGGCAAAGGGCATCTTGAACAAGTGGAGAATGGTATCTCTAATAAGCTAATAAAGTAAGTATATTGTTGAACCAAGTGAGGAAATTAAAATGAGGTATGCACTTAATTTAAGATTTTAGATGAGAAAGCCTTATTTACATGTAAGTAGGGGGAGTAATAATACTTAAATGCTATTATTAATGTTTAAATATCTTTTATACCTTTATTAACCTATTGTCGTTACATGGATTAACGGGAAGTGATAGTTACATGATGCATAGATAAAAGAGAAGAGAATGATGATATTAAAAGTGATAATTTACATAATGCATTAACAAAAAAGGATAGATTTTTCATGGTTATGAGAAAATTAAAAATTAGGTAGAACTGTGTGTGCATATTCTTTTTTTATGTTATTTTTATGAGAAGCGTTTAATGGTTTTAAATGATTTGTATAAGGGGAGCACTTAAATGTGTATTATGTATTTTAGATACCTTATGATCTTTTTTACATGGATATTTTATATTAGATATCCTTTGTATGTTTGATTTTATATAGGATATTTGATATATTTTATGATATTAACTTCTTCTTATTAAATTTTCCAGTTTATGATGGTATCTTATATACTTTATATTGGATGACATTTGAATCGTGCTTAGATCTCCTTTATGATTTGATACTCTTTGTGATGTTTATTCATACTCTTTTAAATATTAACAGGTAGGGGGATGGGTGAATATGATATTAGTTGTTGTTTTAGGGGGAGTTATTTTTAAGTCATTTTTTAGTTGTTTACGACCTATTTATGATTTGTTTACAATGCCTGAATTTAAGGGACGCTTTGAATGCTTTTAATTGTGATATCTTTTGAAATTGTTAAGTTTTGAAATGAATTTTCATATTTCAAATATTTCAATCTTGCATTGTGTTGCTTTTCACTTTATATAAAAAGGGGAATTTTGAGTGGTATTGGAACAATATAACTTTTTGAGTATGTGAATTAAAAATCACTTCTCTTTAAAGTTTAAAAGTAACCTTTTGATGATTAAAACAAGGGGAAGAAATTATGTGATATTAGATTAAAGAGGAACAAAATAGTTTACATTGTATATGATTTGTTTTTTTTTATATTTATATAGTATCATATGGTTTTATTATCATTGGGAGATTATTAACCTAAAGGAAGTTCTACCTATATTTTGATGATGATAAAATATCTTTAATATTAATATTTTTGCTATTTTTGATGTATTGGGAAGATAAGAAGGTGAAACGGTTGAAACATTACAAACTAGAGTGAGAGTTGGAGCATTGAGATAAAGTGATGATATTTTGAAACCAAGGTATTGAATGAAGGCTTAAATATCAAGATGGTAAATTTAAATAGGTTATCTCATGTACTATTTTTTGTAAATTTTATCTTGATCTTTCAAAGTATTTATAGGTTTAACTCATACATATATATCCATATTTGGAGTTTTAGCATATAGGATTTATAATCAAGGGGAGTATGTTTTAGAAAAGTTTTTATAGAATCCTCTTAATGCACTAAATTTTTTTAAAGAACTTGTTTAAAGTATGTGTAAGTTAATATTTGTTGAAAAGGAATGTTTGTATATGTTTTGAAAAAGTTTGGTTATGTTAAAAAGTGTTAAAAGTATTAAAAACCAGTTTTTAGAGAGTCTGGTTATCCAACGGTAGGATTAGTGATCGACTAGTAGGTGATTTCTATAAGTATTGGTCAATCAATGCTAGTGATTGGTTAACTAGTAATATTGACTAGTCGATCAATGAACAATATGTCTAGTATTACTGATCAATTAGTGGCCTTGAGTACTCAATTAATAGGTAGAAAATCAAGTGGATAACAATTAGTTTTCAATGTAAAAATGGTTATTTAATGTCCTTTAATGCTTATCAACAATAACGAACAACTAGTTTGAGGTATTTACACAATAAACAGGAGTGTTTAAAGTGTGTTTATACATTAGATTAAATGAAATGAGTTATAGTGAATCAAAGGGTTTTAAGTAGAGCAAATTGTGTGGTTTGCTTAAAGTTTGTGCACATTCATTTTAAGGTGGTTGATAGCCCTTTCTAAATACTTTGATTGATCAAGTGAGATCTTTTTTAGTATATTTTGATTTTTAAGTTTATTCATATTGAAATTATAATGATTACTCTTCACTGTGAAGAAATAATGTACTTGTAAAAAGGTTGGCATTCACCTATGAAAAAGATGATTGTAAAAGGATTAGTCTTCACTTATGAAGAAGATTGGGCTAGTGAAATTTTCAACAAAACGTTGGAGAGTAGATGTAGGCGTGGCCTTAAAAAACCACTATATGGGATGATAGAAGTGAATGGAAAGAAAAGATGAAGTTTGGCCTTAAAAACCACTATATGGGATAATAGAAGTGAATGGAAAGTGAAGATAAAGTGTGGCCTTAGAAGCCACTACATGGGATGACAAATGTGAATCCAAAAGTGAAAAAGAGGCGGTTCACATGTGTTTTATAGAAAATGAAGAGGTCCCATCTTCTTGTAATTCTTGCAATCAAAGTGAGTATGATGTTAATCTTACTTATGATGAATTGGTTGAATGCTTAGAATCCTTAACTAGGAAAAAAAATCACTATATAGGATGATACAAATGAATCAAAAAGTGAAGAAGAGGTAGCTCATATGTGTTTTATGGCAAATGAAGAGGTACTATCTTGTTCCAATTTTGGCAATGAAATTGATTATGATGTTAATCTTATGATGAATTGGTTGAATGCTTATAATCCTTAACTAGGAATTTTTTTATCTGTATAAAGAAACAATTAAATTGTTTGATGCATGTAAATTAGAGAATGAGAAATGGAAAAGTGAATTTTATAGTATTGTAGAATCAAAGAATATGGATAATGGTGATACGCAAAAATTGATAGACGAAAATACATCATTGAAAAAGGAGGTATATATCCTTAAATATTCTTTGTCAAAATTCACAAAAGGAAAAAAAAACTTAGAATGCATATTAGATGCACAAAAGAATCAAATGATAAATATGGTCTAAGATATACTTATGGAAGTGCACCATTAAGTAGTAAGAATATTTTTGTCTAGGGAAGAACTTATATAATAAGCATATACCAAAATCCCATAAAGTCATTGCATGCAGATTTAGATCACAACCTAAAAGAAAGTTTTATACTTACATGTATGGTCTTAAGACTAGACTTAAAAATACATCTTAATAGGTTAGACATAATACCTATTCTAGGACCTAATATCATACACTTAAGCTACACTACACATAAGAACTTGTAATGGAAGATCTAGGACTGAACTTAGTCACACAAATAAGACTCCTCATAATTCATGCACAATTAGTCATTTGTATGGCTATTTTAGATATGTTGAGCAATTTTGTTATGATAAATAAAGATGGTGAAACAAAGAATGAAGAGATGGGAATGGAAGGAAAGTAACTAACCCCCTAAGGATCAAAATCAGTGTGGGTACCAAAAACATAACGATTTTTTTCATAAGTCAATTGATTTCAAAGGTATCTCCATGATTAAAGGAAAATTATCAAATCACCAAGATATATTATTGACTCAAGTAAGGAAGGAAATGAAATAGCATTTGGTGATACATAAAAAGGAGATGCACAATTTTTTTATTATGTTATCTAGGAAGTCATATATTTAAGAGGATATATTATTGCTTGGGTAGAAATATGATCAATTGTAATTTAATATTCTTAAATGTTTTGGGTATGATGAGTTATAGTAAATGGAGTTAATTTGACCTAAGATATACTTTTATGTATATTTTTAAATTGTTGTAGTGTTGGTTGATAGTTAGTGGTTATTCTGGGACGAAATGTGAAAGTGCAAGCCATATTGGTTAATCAATCAATAGGACCAGTCCACTAATGTAGATTGGTTAACCAATATATTGCACATTAGTTAACCAATAATTAGAATGGTCGACTAGTCTAAACCACATAAACTAATTTTTATAAAGAATGAAGTCCATAATCCACAATTCAACCTAAATGTGATGATATGCCAATTCAATGCAAATAATTCTAATTTAAGCAATCAAATAATAATTTGCATAAATTAAAGAGTGTATGGAAGAAAGGAGGGAAACTAAATTTTTATAGTAGTTCAGTAAAAAACAAACACTTCTATATCCACTCTCCAAGTCCTAATTAAATATTTCACTATACCAAATCTTCCTTAAGGTTAAGAGGAATCCTTTATAAAAGTATTATTTTTGTGAAGGTGAAAAACAACCTTATACAATCTTTCTTAAAGGTGAAGAGTAACCAAAATAATTCAAAACAATCTTGCTTTTTTAAGGGTGAAGAGTAACCCTTTTTCACTTTATAATTTTCACAAATTCTTTTCCAACATATAAGCCCTCAAATTACTCAAATCAAGATAAAAAAAATATCAATACACACACTTTATCTTTCTTGATCAAATTAATGATCAATGACATCTCAAAATGCAACCAATACAAACTCAAATACCAACCCTTTCTCTCAAACACATTAAAAAAATAGCGCAATCAAACTTAATACTCATCAAAATTCCATAAAGATTGTTTCTAATCACTTAGACCATCTATTTATAAGCTTCCCAAGTTCAAATAGCCATTAGAAATAGAAAATAACCATTATAAATAACCGAAAAGTTATTAAATAGCAACTAGTCATTACTAAGTAATTTCTTGCTTGACTGGTCGAGCAATATACTTAGGTTAGTTGACTAATCACTAGTCAACAAATCCTTTCACATTGGTAGACCACTTCTTGTTAAAAATAGTTACTAGTCGACCATATAACAGAAATCGGCCGACTGAACCCCCTAAAGCAATCAATTGGTCAACTAACCATGAACCATTGGTCAATTAATGTTCTACATAAATGTTTTCCAACTTCAACACCAAACCAAAATATAATCAAACAATCCAAAACAATTCCAAATCAATTCAAAAAAATTTCAAAACATCCCCAAAAATATTTTGAACACCAATACATCACAATTAATTTTTTTAAAAAAATTGTTTTGGTTTATGACATTTTAAGCTCACTTTGAAAATTTTTTTTATATCAAACTAATTCTAGAACCCTTTTTAACCATTCCAAAGCTATTTTTTTAATTAAAAAAAACCTTACACAAGTTTTAAATCATTTCTAAACTTGTTTAGACACTAGGAGATTCTAATTGAATTCAATCATAAAATGTGTCTTGGTTGGTGAAAATTTTCGTTTTAAATAATTTCATAACTCGTTCATATGCTTTCTCAATCTAAAAGTATTTCAAAACTATCCTTTTCACTTTAAAACTAATGGAAACAAGTTCTAAGTCAATCCTAAAATGATTTTAGACACCAAGAATTTTCAATTTAGCTTAAAAAATTATGTCTTGGTTTATGGGAATCTAAGCACTTATGAGATCTTTTCAAAATCTTTTCAAAGTTTTCCTAAACTTACTCCATATCTCAAAAACATTTTTCACACAAAAAATTGACTTAGCCATATTAAAGAACACATAAACCAACTCAAAAACCTTAAACAACTTCAAAATAGCAAAGATACCAAAATGTTAATCAAATTGATGTCAAAAATTAAACTTGCTACCAATTGTTAATAAAAACATTGGTTATTGAAGAGATTTCACTTCTTATAAGAGAGATCACAAGTTTTTCAAAAACTAAAACCAATCATGATTTTGAAAAATCTTTCATCAATCAATTTCCAAATCTCTCATAATTATGCAAAAATTCTTCTAAACTACCATTCTCTCATTCTAAACTCATCTAAATCTCTCTTCCCCTGCATTCATTCATTAAAAACAAATTATACTACCCCTAAATATGTCTATCAATGCATTATGAGGCAATAAAATATGAAAATGGATACAAACATAAAGTGCATAGGAAAAAAACACACATTATGCATCTCTATCCTTCAAAAACATGTATTTTTCCTATATAATGCATATTATGTTTCAAAAACACACATTTTGCATTAAAAACACTTATTTCACATATTATGCATAAAAAAAATACAAAACATAAACACAAATGTGAATAAAAAAATTGAATCCCCTTATATAAAAAATCTAGTATCACACAACTTCTCCTGGAATCATGTAAAAACAATTGAAAATACCAAATGATGTACCGTGAACACATGCAACAAACTTTCTACACTTAAAATGTGTATGCCAAGGTCAACATACTCAAGTATTTCAACCAAATGTATGTAAAGCCAAAGTTCTTAAATATTATCAATGTAAAAATAAACAAGTATCTCCTTTTTTCATTACCACTTGTTGCCACATTTTCTACTCCTCATTTGATTTAACAATGTTTTTACTTGGTTAACTCGTGTAAGGACTTTATGGTGAATTTTTCATTTATATTAAATTGTTAGAGATATAACTTTTTTTTTCCTTTCTTAACATTAATTTGATACTGATTAATGTTAAGCTATAAAAGAGAAAAATCAATGTGTTATAGGGACCTATATAAACTTGGGTCTTCAGAAGTTAGTTTGAGTCCCTTTTCTAGCTTATATTTTTAAAGGTTTTCTAAACACCCTATGTCTTGAAAAACAATACTTTTCAATATTCCCAAAATTTCCATAAAAATAATATGTAATATGTGCATTGTGCAAATAAGGATGATTCCTTTGATTTTTATGCTCAAATTCATTCCTTCTATCATAATGATACGCCTTGGATGTATATGAGGTCCTTGCCTATATCTATGCATGTATGGAGCATATATATATTGGTCATATTGCCTAGAAGGAGGCCTATTGAATGAGATTGTAAGGAGTATAAGCATATTTCATGTTACTTTGTTCAATTTAATGCTAAAATTGTGCCTATTCTCCTCTTAATGAGATTGCCTTATAGGATGTAAATATGATATACTCCTAGTATTATTATAATTATGCATGTGGGGAGCTTAGACATGTGTAAGACCATATTTCCTAACATAAGGCCTAAATGCATCTCATTCGGTTTATGGATTCCTGTAATAATTATACCTGTTTTTCCTTGAATGCACTTCTTTCTATATTTTGTTCGTTATATATAAATGTATGATGTTTTTTCTTAGAATGAGATCTAGATGATGATATAAAATTATCAAATAGGCCTAGGAACAATGTCTTCATCTATACTTTTTCCCTTCACAAATGTGTTCTTGGCATTAGTATAAATACTCGCTAGAGTAAATATTAAGCCATGCATATCACTGGAAGCCTTTTAGGCCCCAAGCATGCAATCTAATTTTTCTTTGACCTTTATGAATTTTGCCAATGATTCCTTAAATGCATGCACTTCTTTCTTCAAAGACACATTCTCATTCATTAAATTTTCTTATCATCATCTTAATTGGCAACTTCCACACTTCTAGATTCTAATATTTGATGCATCTTATTCTTTAACTTTTCATTTTCTAAAATGCATGCATTCAATTGCTTTCAATGCATTCTTATTCTTGGAGGAAAGTTTCTTCCTTCTAATACTCATAAACTCTAAACACTTAACCAACTCATCATACGACAATCATTATCAGTATCATCATCAACGTCATTATCATTATCATCATTATGTTGAATTTGAGTTAGTATCTCATCCTCATCATTTTTAGCCATTAGGCATGTGTGAGCTTCTTCTCCTTCTTTAACTTGATTGCCACTTATATAAATATCCTCTAACATATACCAAATATCATTGGTATACTTGCATAATTTTATAAAAAATATTTCTATCTAATGCACTAAATAAAATTTACATAACATTATTATTTAAAGGAACAAGTTCCTTATCATAATCATTCCATTCATCCTCAATCTTAGGAACTTGTTAGTCATTTAGCACTTTTATAGGACATAAAGAACATTTCAGAAAACTTCCCATAATTCTAAATTTTGTCCCATTAAGAAAATTTTCATTATAATTTTCCAAATCAAAAAATCAATTACATCAAATAAAGGTGGTTCACAAACATCTGGCCCTTCTTGAATATTTTAATAGTTCAAAATACTCAAATATACCTTATAAAATATTTTCTTACTAATTTTATTTTAAATTTTATCCTAAGTGAAACCTACTTTGATACCACTTATTAGCCTTAATGGCACCTTAGATGAGGGTTGAATTGAGTGTTTTTAAAAAATTCCTTTCCAAATTATAAACCCTTAAACTACTCAAATCAAGATAAAAAATATCAATACACATACTTTATCTTTCTTGATCAAATCAATGCTAAAAAATGACTAAAAATGAAACTAATGCAAACTCAAATAGTAGCCTATTCTATCAAACTCATTCAGCATAATTACATATTCAAAAACTCAATCAATACTTTAATACTCATCAAAATTTCATAAAGATTATTTCTAACTACTTAGACCATCTATTGTTGGTATCAGTCTACGTTATCTAAAATTAAATTGAATTTCAATCTTTTAACTCACAATTTTAAAACCAAACTCAAGACCAAATTTTATGGCAAGTGCATCAATTAATAAGTAATATAGTATATTCAAAAAGAGTCTAGATTTCGATACTACAAGGAAAATAATGTAAGTATTAGATCACTCGGATCATAATTATCTAGAGAAACCTAATTGATTGAACTATGAAAATGAACTACTAACCTTAAAAAACTTCTATCTAATATAAAGGAATTCCATAATGCTTAAAGATTACCAAGTTGAATTGATTAGCTAAGGCTTAGGTTATTAATGATTCAATTGAGATTCTAAGTTTGTGATGCTTGATCTAGGATATCTTCACGAAATTAAGATACAACTGTGATTAAGTCAATGCCTTATCTTTATTGGCCCTATCCTAAAATTTGGTCATTCATCATATTTAGGTGATAAGCATAAATATCAAGAAATTTAATCTAAAAATACCCTATTTCTAAATTAGGACTACCATGATTGACCAAAGTTTGGTTATGCATTCATTTAAATCATGTTGTTTATTGATTGTTCCAATAATTAAGGTATGTTTCTCGGATCCTTAATCATTTAATGACTTTATCTTAAGTGATCAAGTTAAGACAAGCATTAAGTATCCTATAAAAATATTTGTTAAAGGTTACTTTTCATATTCTAGAAAGAAGATTTTGATTTGTAAGGGTTCATCTCCTCCCACTGAAGAAGATTGTAAGTTACTATATCATGATAGTGAAAAATCCAACACCAATGGTGTTAGGAGCGAATTAGTCATCATTTTTATTCCTGAACCACTATAAATTTTGATGTCTTTTCTCTTGCCTATTCTCTTTTAGTTATTATTTATTCCACTATTGACTCATTTTTATAACATTGCTAATTGTAATATTGGTTTAACCTTATATTGTTATTTATTTCTCAATTGGATCATCTTTGTTATATAGTTGATTGTGTGATTGAGTTTTCTCTATATCATTCTGAATCATGTAGAATATTCATCTTTATATAATTGTAAATTAAGTTATTTATATTGTGGTATATTGCTCACATCAATTGCATATCAGGTTTAGTTAAATTTCGATTTAAGAATTTCACATGGTCTTAAATTATTTTTAAGTGGCTTAAAATTTCAAACTAAGAATAGTTTTTAAGAAACTCAATTCACATCCTCTAGAGTGCCTTTAGAACTTACAATTGGTATCAGAGTTGAGCTTACCTTAGTCTAATTAGTTTCTAACTACATTGTGAGAAAAAGATCTAGTATGGTATACTTGAAATGTTCATCAAAGGGGAAAACATAAGTAAAGCATCTTTCTTTTATAAGAATGATTATCTTCATTAGAATACTAGCATGAAATTCTTCCTTATGACAAAAAATTTTAAGATATAGGATATTGTTAGTGAAGGGCTATATGTTATCATTAAGCTTGAAAATGGAAAAAAAGAGTGTCAAAGGTAAAGGAATAATGGATATTAGAAGATGAGAGAACAATTTTATTGAATAGTAAATATTTTCATATTTTATTTTGTTCTTTCGGTAGAAGTAAATTCAAAAGAGTCTCTATGTGTGAAATTGCTCATGAAAGTTTGAACACATTTGAGGCCACATATGAGGGGACTAATCAAATAATAGAAAGCAAAGTTTTAATATGAATTCATCAATATAAATTGTTTTTCATGCATCATAATGATAGCATCTCTAGTATGTATACATGATTCATTTATATTATAAATTATTTAAAAGGTATTGAAAAGTCTTATTCTACTATTGGGCTTGTGAAAATTTTTTTAAGTCCTTGCCTAAGGAATGGGAAGCTAAAGTGAGAGCCATTTAAGAGGCTAAAGATTTAAATACATTACCATTAGAGAAGTTAATAGGCCCACTTCTTACTTATGACATATGAATTAAGGAGACTAAGGCCAAGAAGGAGGGAGTGACTTTAATAAGGAAGAACTTGGCATTCAAGGCCATAAAGGAGGAGTTAAGTGGTGAGTAGACTACATCCAATGATAGTGAAGAATATCTATCTTTTCTTGCTAGGAGGGTCAAAAAGCTATTAAGGAAGAAGGCTTTTAATAAAATAAAAGAACAAGGTAAGAGCGATTATAAAATAAAATCATCAACTAATGCTACTTGTTTTGAATGCAAGAAACTATGGCCCTAGGGACCTAATTTCCCTTAAAAAAGAAATAGATAAAGAAGAAAAGATTGGAAAGAAAGGGAAAAAAAAAAAAGACAGAAGAAGGAAAGGAAGACAAGGAAAGTACTAAAGGATTTTAAGGAGACATCAAGCGAATCCAAGAATGAAAAAGTTGAAAAAGAAGCGCCATTTTTTTCTCATGGTTTTAGAGGACGAGGTAACATCCACTTCCTACTCTTTAAATGATGATGATGTTGTTTTTGATGAGGAAATGAGTTATGATAAATTAGTTGAATTATTTATAAGGTATTAATTTGAAAAGAGGAAAGATTTCTTTTAAAGACAAAGAATGCAAGAAATTTATGGATGAACTTAAGATAGACAATGATATGCTTAAGAATGTTTTGCATGATTTTAAAGCTAAGAATGTGTGTATTAATGATGATAGAAAGACAATGTTGCATGAAAATGAATCTTTAAAATATAAGGTAAAATCTATAAAGGAATCCTTGGATAAATTCACTGAGTAAAAGGAGAAACTAGATAGCATGATTGGAGCTTAAAAAGCTCCAAATGATAGGCATGGATTAGGTTTTACCTTAGGTAGTGAAGGTCCTAACACTAAGACCATATTTGTTAAGGGTAGGAACCTAGATAAAGAATAAATTCCTAGGCCATCCTTAAACAATGTTGCATCATCATCTAGTTTACAAACTAGGAAGAACCCAAAATTCAACTTAAATGGAATGTCAATTCTTATGCCAATCTCAAGCAACTTAAATCAATAATTAACACAAACACA